>JABEVS010000251.1:0-17227 GCA_018290735.1 Coelastrella sp. MACC-549 | reverse complement strand
CCCCCCCACCACCACCACCACCACTCACCACCACCAGCAGAAATGCTGTCAAGTATGTGCAGATAAAAAAGCAAGTGTTCAGCAGCATCTTGGCAGGGTTGCAAGCCAACCTTGTGCCGTATCCAACCCTCCACCCCCCTCCACCAAATCCGAGAAGAGTATTCTTCTGCGCTTGTCAGCCAACACCAATCCAATTACCCATACGAGCATGCTGCATGCATGCTCACATGGTCATGCAGCATCATCCTGACATGGGAGTATACAGGAGAATTGGGCACTATGAGGCACGATAAATACACCTTCAACCAACTAGAAGTGATTGCAATGAAACACGTGCACAGATACTCCATCGATCAGGTTGATGGATGCTGCTGTGCTTCTTGTCCAGTATTACTGTAATACAGGGTCAATTGCTGCTCGTGATGTAAACCTGGGCGTCCGCTTCTCCCTAACAGCAGCTAAACCTTCCTTGATATCATCACCCTTGAAGTATGCTGCCTGCTCCTGGGCTTCCAGCTCCGCTGCTGCCTCCAAATGAGTCCACGGCAACTGCAGCCTCAACATCTGCAAGGTAGCTGACACTGCTGAAGGTGCTGCTGCTGCTATCTTGCCGGCCAGGTCTATCGCTGCTGCCATGAGTTGGTCTGGGTCCACCACTTCCAACACCAGGCCCAACCGCTGTGCCTCATGTGCTGAAATGAGATCACCAGTGAGAAGCAGTCTGCAAGCCACTTGGTGGTTGGTAACTGCTGGTAGGACTGCTGTGCTGGCCATGCCTTCAACCACAGACAGCAGCAGCAGTAACAGCAACAGCAGCATGTAGTTGAGGCCTTGTAGACATTGATGATGGCAGTGGCCAGAATCGTTGATGATGTGATGTGGTTGTGCATCACAGATAACACATCTGGGCAAACCCTCTTCAATCACACTGCTTGGGTACGTCCTGCATGATACGTCTGCTGGCGCTTCTGATATGAAGCTGCCTGGTGTTGCAACATTGGCTCTGTCTTGCTCAATGCATACACAGAAAAAAGGAAAATCGGCCCATGCAACATGGCCACTTGTAAATGCTGTGACCTCTTCATGAAGAAGTCTTGGGGGCTGCTGTGGTTTAACATGAAGTGTTGCTGCTGAGCCTAAGTATTGGCACTTGTGGATCAGCACATGGCTCGCTGCATGTCGGGCTGCAACTCAAAGTTGTTGTTGTTCTGCCATGGACTGCACAGTGCACACCAGACAACAGCAGCAATGGACTGGATCAGGCCTCTCAGTGCTGCTGCTTACGGTACACTGATGACTGGCACTAGGGATACTGCTAGTAGCACCTGCACGAGTCACCTGGCGTTATGCCCAGTTTCACAAAGTTGTATGAAAGCTTGGCAGTGCTGCTGGCGATGCGCATGTCACAGGCCATGGCAAAGCCCATGCCGCCGCCCACTGCTGCACCGTTGATGGCAGCAATGGTCACCACAGGCAGCTTGCGAATGGCGAGGAAGGTCTTGTAGAAGGAAGAAAGAACCTGGAAGCACACTTCAGAGAGGTGAAGCAGGAAGGGGGGGGGGGGCGCTGCCAGCACACTTGGGGCTGCTGCTGGGAAAATGTGACAACAGAGATGCATTGGTTCATGCGACAACCTGGTAATGTGTCGATGCAGATGCTGACTACGCTTTCTTAGGGGCGGCCACCCCAAAATGCTTTTAGTGGTTCAGAACCGGGCAGATGTGTTTTGATCTGCTGCTCCAGGACTCAAGCGCCTGCAGGTTTCCAGGCTACTGCAGTTTTCCAGACGAACAAGATAATGCGATAGCCACATTTATACTACCAACCCACAACCGACTTGTGAACTTCGCCACCTAGCCACACACACACACACACTGCTGCTGCTGCTACTGCTGCTGCTATTAGCATTACAGACTGCCAGTCCACTGAAGCATTGCTCACTTCAGCATTGTCTTTAACATCTCCTGCCATTCTTTCTTCGATGAATTGGAAGTCTCCACCAGCTGAGAACGCTCGGCCCTCTCCAGTCACGATCAATGCACGCATGGCGGAGTCTGATTCCAGCTGCTGCAGCTCTGACTTGAACAGTCCAGCCATGTCACTGGTCAGGGAATTGAGTGTGTCTGCCATCAGCAGACAATACCCGCTGTCATCAATGTGATGGTAAGTCCATCTGCATATGCTTGCTTATTAGCAGTCCAAGGCGGTCAGCTTGATTGGGTTGGCACATGCAGGCTGCAACTGTTGCTATCGCAGACATAGGTACCTTGCAATGCTATTCCAACCAGGTTCTGAGAAGTTGGTGATTGCAGCAGGATCCCCTGTGTACCTGGTTTATTGAGGTGTAAGACTCGTATTCCCGTGTCTTGCGAGTCTCGAATGATCCGCTCTGTCCATAGTAACCTGCTTTGTCTCTCTGCCACTGCCATGGGAGTTGCAGCGCTGATCCGGCCAGTCGATCTACTTAGCAGGCTGAAAGCGGTTGATCTAGTGGCATTGATGCATGATCGACGACTAATCAACGTTGCAACATTCAGCATGTGTCCTGTAGTGATGCTGTGCAGTGGTTACGAGACAATGGTACATACGCACAGGTATGGCGAACAGAACTGTCGTAATTACGACATTCAAATGACATAAGGGTGCATGTGCGTGGAAACGCCAATGCAGGTGTGTCATACCTTCAGACGAGACCAATGTCGAAAGCAGAAACCGCGCACAAACCAAGGACGCGTTCCTGGCGCATACCATGAAGTGACGTGCACCTTGGCACTCTATATATGAATATTTGAATATTGTGGCACGCATATCATTGGTTCAAGGCCTATCACCAGCTCGAGCAAGCCTTCAACTTGAAGGCGGAGCTGGAAGGTTGAGGCCAGTGCTTGTTGCCTCCTCATTCTTTGTTGGTTATCATGGTGCGATTTGTATATGCATGCCTCCTGGCATGCCTTACAGTGGGCGGGGCTGTTGCGGTGAAGGACACCTCGAAGTCCCCGATCCAGGCCACGGAACTTGACTCAGGTGTGCACGTTTGCAATATGATGATTGTTTAGTGCTGCATTACCTGTTGCTGTTGAGGCTGCGCTGTCAGTGGGCCGTCAGCGCACCACCCTATCTATGTCCAACCACCAATGTTGCAAGTGTTAACTGCACACCTTTCAGTTGACACACACTCCAACGCCACGAAGAATTGGCCGTAAGAGACTGAAAATCTCCATCACATAGAGTCGTCCATCATGGCGTTAAGATCAACAAAACCAGGTTGACCCAATCACCTGCTGCAGTAGACCTGCCCATCCACCTCTGGTTATCATAACTACGAGCAAACAATCCTGCAACTGTTTGTGCAGTTCAAAAAGCATCTCCTGCTCCCCCTGCCGGCGAGATCACCTCACTGCCCGGGTATGATGGCAAACTGAGGTCCCGCCATTTTGGTGGATACATCACGGTGGATAAAAAACATAACAGGAACTTGTATTATTACATGGTGAGGAGCAGCAGCTCAGGCCAGGCAGCAGTCCTCAAAGTTCATGCTGGGAGTGATTTGATAGGCATTGGTGTGCTGTTTGCAGTTGTGTGGGATCAGGGTGTTGCAGGCAGCAAAGGCAGCAGGAACTACAGCGGCATCTTTGTGCTACTTGCAGTGCCACATCTGTGCAGTGCTCACAACGCACCTTGTTGTTGTCTTGTCACAGCTGCATTGGAAATGTGCTGTCACTGTCATCAATCAGCGAGTGTAAGGAATGTAACATGCAAGCCACAGCCCTTTTTAACCTGCTTCCTTGCAGCGACCAGCAGCTACTTATGTCTCGAGCAGGAGCACTACCGTTGCGTGTACAAGTCAGCACTTGCTGCCCAAGTCCCCGCTTGCTGCTGGCTGCTGATAATCTCGCTGCTGCTGCCTGCTGATGGTAGGTTGAGAGTGAGGGTTCTGTGTCCAAAGACCCAGTTGTGCTGTGGCTCAATGGAGGTCCTGGCTGCAGCAGTTTTGACGGATTTATCTACGAGCACGGACCATTCCTGTTCAGCATGGGCAGCAGCGGTCAGGTTGAGCTGCAGGACAACCCATACACCTGGAGCAAGGCAGCTACAATGATCTACCTGGACAGCCCATCAGGTAGAGATTCTGATTGACTGGGATGCAATGATCGACTGGGATGCAATCTGCCTTTGACCAACACCGCCTCAGTGAACTTTTGTCAAAGAAAACGCACAATAGCACAGAAGGGTTTCAGACACAGAACATTTGACATTGCAAGGGACAAGGAAGGATGCCTTCTATGTGCGTCCCGGCAGATAGGTGTCTTCATCAGTGGGGCTTACTGAAGAGTTGAGCATAGGGGGGCATACCACTGAATGTGTTTTAGAAGGTCCCAGATTCAGATGCAATGTATCAGCAGGGTTTTGTGTGACTTGCTTTGTAGCCAGTAATGCTGGTACAGGGGAAGCAGAGGGGAGGGGGTCAGGGAGTTGGTGGACAGCCAGCCCCTGACAGCTGCTGAATCAAGCCATACATTCATCAGTGCTTGCCACTCACACTCATGTGATCACAAGCAGTAGGCAGCTCTGTTTCCAGATCTTTTCACTGACTGTGTCACACCAAACCACAGAGATGACCTCCAGCATGCAAGTATTTGTGCATGCAGGAAGCCATCTTGGTGGAGTGAAGTACAAATGCTCACTTGCTGATCTTCATGTCGTGTGCCCCTAAATCCTCCCCCTGTTATGTCTCACCTGCTGTCTCCTGCTACCCTGGTTGTTGTTTCTGTTGACAGCTGTTGGTCTCTCGTTCAGTGGTGTGAAGGCGGATTATTCCACGAATGACACGTCAACAGCAGCAGACAGCAACAGGTTCTTGAGGAAGTTCTTTGAGAGATATCCACACCTGCAGGACAATGACTTCTACATATCAGGTGATGTGCTGCTGCGGCTGACCTTGACCTTTTGTTACAACACATTTTGAAAGTTTTGGTCTGGCACCACAAGGCACATCTATCCACTCACACAGTGTAATGCTTGATGCATCCTTGGTTCCATATGTTTGGCAGCCGCCTGGGACTGAAGATGTATTCTTTGCATGGCTGCAGGTGAAAGTTATGCTGGCATCTACGTGCCTATGCTGACCAAGGCAGTGGTTGATGGTAACAGAAGGCGCCAGAAACCACACATTAACATCAAGGTGAGAGGCATGATCTCCACCTATCTTGTACCTCATGATATGTTCAAGGTTCTGGGGTCCTCTTGGTTGGAAACCTGCCCTCATGATCATCTAGTTACAGTTGTGGGCTGTATGCAGCATCTCCTTTGGGCTGTATGCAGCATCTCCTGCATCCCTGGGTGGGTGGGTGTGCTGAGGAAGAACTGCAGATCAATTCACCAGCAGTCCAACCCCACTGCTGTGGCTCTGCGGCGGCAGCCATTGCTGCTGTTCTGCAGCAGTTGCTATCTGCTGTGATTGCATTGTTGATTGCCTGATGGCACGTCAGTGTCAGCGGTGTTGCTGCTGTTGTCAGCTGCTGCATGTCTCCACCTCTGCTGCTGCAGCAGCCAACAGTCCATCACCTGCCTCTCTGCCACCTGGGCCGATTGGTCATCCGCTCATTGCAATAATCCACTCATTGCAATAAGTCGGGTGCTCTCAGCCAGCTTACAGTCAAAACATCTCTTTTGTTGGACCAAAATCTCCAGCATGCTTGCCAGCATGCGGGCATGTACAGAACTATAAATGCCCCATGCAGGCCAGCAATGCTGAATGCATCAATGCTTAGCCTGGCATGTGCCTGCAGAGCCCCTCACTGGTGCAACAGTAGCTACTACTTGTTATAAGATTCTTGGATGACTCAGCCCTGCACCATGGCAACCACCAGGGCTTTGTTGGTGCCGGATATTGAGCAGTGTTGGTGGCGCTCGTCACACGTGATGATACTGCTGTTGTTGATCATGTCTGCTGCTGTTGGGCATCAGCTGTCATCTACAGCTGTTCAAATGCCAGTTGCTGAACTGCTGCTGCTGCAGGGTTACCTGGTTGGCAATGGCTGCACTGATGACCGCTTTGATGGCAATGCCCAGGTGCCATTTGCTGTTGGGAAGTCCCTAATTTCCACAACTCTGTACAGCGACGTCATAAAGGCCTGTGACAGCAACTTCTTTGAGCCAGAGCCAGGCAGCAGGTGCAGTGCTGAGCTTCTCTCATATCTCTGTTCAAGAAATCAATTGCCTATATATCCACAGTACTTCAACATTTACTCCTCCAGTATGTCTGGTTATGGGGAGGATGCAGGATGCTGGTATATCTGCTTGTGTTTTTATTGGTATGAGTGCGCAGTTGCGCATGTCATTCGGTGGGCACTGCTGCTGCTGCTGAGTGCTGAGCGGTGGTGAGTTGCTGTATACCACTTGTCTATCAAAACACTCCAAGCAGTGATGTTGGGGAAATTTTTTTAGCTATTTATCTTAATCTATTTTCATTCTCCTTTTCAGTTTTGTTGATCTCTTCAGATAGCAAACCTCAGAGGACAGACCAAGTTAAGTCACAGTTTTGTGATGATATCAGTCCATTGGTGGTTGCCAGTGTTGTTCCGGGTGTGCTTGTGCTCCGTGAGCAATGGTTCCATGCAATGCAACAGCAGTCTGCGATAATACCAGCAAGAGCTGATGCTATCGCAACAGATGGGTGGCAGCATCAATATGGTCTGAATTGGCACCAATTGGCAGCATCAATATGTTGTAGATTGGGGGGGGGGGGGCGCACAAACTTCATCGCCTTCAGGTAACCTGTGAGATAATATGACATAATATGATATAGTATGATATGATATGATATGACATGATGTAGTATATTTATTGGGGTTGCTGTTTGTCTGCTTCAGGTGTAGCCACCTCCTTGGTAAAGTGAACAGTGACCTGTCTCAGCTCAACATCTACAACATCCTTGAGCAGTGTCACCACAAGGCGCCTGCAGCAGCAGCAGCAGGTGGTGAAGGCGTCAATGACCAGGAGTTCATCCAGCAGTCTGTCCGCCTTCAGCAGCTGATGGTGGATCACAGGCAGTGGCCGGTGACAGGTGTGGTGCCTCAGGGCAGCCTGGTGCAGAACTGGGCACAGCTGCTCGGGCACAATCCACCATGTACAACATCAGTGTGAGTCGCTGGCACACAAAAGTTCTGTTGGGACTCGTATGTCCTATTGCTATTTTTGTTCTGCATGCATTAGCTGTTTGGCCATCAGCCATGGTCTATTATCTCAACGGCGTGCTAATGGGCAGTGAAAACTGTGGTGGCAATAGAATCAACAAAAATCACTTCTGCGTGGAAGTCATGCAATGGATGTGCCTCCTGGATAGCCCGGGTTCTTACCAGATGCACCTGATGTAATCTGCTGTCATGTGCGGCTGACACCTGCTGATATCTGCTCTGCTGCTCACACTGCTGCTGCTGCTGCTGTTCCATACCCACATTCAGCAGGCCTGATGCTGTTTGACCGACCCAGTGGGTCACGGTCTCATCAATCTGTGAGCCCTTCACGTTCACATCATCCACAGAGCACTGACATGCACTTCTGCTGCTGCTGCTGCTGCTGCTGGTGCTGCTGCTGGTGCCTGACACCTAGTGAGGCTGATGCCTGGTTGAATGACCCAGCGGTCCGTGAGGCGTTGCATGCTGCCCCTGTTGACGACATTGGCCGCTGGACCATCTGCAGTGACCGGATATCATACACTGCTGATGGTGGCAGCATGCTGCCCATCCACAAGCACCTCACAGGAGAAAGGGGTGAGCTGGACGCCGCGGAGCAGGGGACTCCTGCTGATGAGTGATGAAAGTTGCTGTGACCTGTTTGTATCAAATATATTGTAAACTTAGGGTTGATAAAGCAAGTGTATCCAATTGGGTCTGTGGCAATTGTGCCATGTTTGCAGCTGAGTTGTGTACATCTGCCACCAACTTGGTAGCTGCTGTTGTATTTAGTGGTTGTCTTAAGTGCCAAGCTCCTGTAGATTCATACTCACGTTCTGTAGTATGCCAGAGCTGGCAGCACTGATCCATTGCGTAAAATTTTGAGCAAGGCTCTCACCTCACAGAGCTTTGTTGTTCAAAACATCGCTGATATGCTGCCATTGCTGCTGCTGCTGCTGCTGCTGCTGCAGGTCTTCGTGCCCTGATCTACAGCGGTGATCATGACCTGTGTGTCCCCCACACGGGCAGTGAAGCCTGGACAGCAGCCATACACAGGAAACCACAACACAAAAAGAAAGCACATACAGCAGCAGCAGCAGCGGCAGTCAAGTCTGCTGATTATGATGCTGACGACATGGAAGCTGCTGCTGCTGCTGGCATTGTCACACCGTGGCAGCCGTGGTTCAACAGTGAAACCCCCAAGCCCCAGGTGGCCGGATACATGGTGGTGTACGACAGTGGGATGACATATGCAACAATAAAGGGGGCAGGTGCGACACCTGCAAGTCTGGTCCAGAAACCATTTGCCTTGATGAGGCAATTGGATGTGTGGCTTCATGTCAACACATCGTGTTGATTGTGTCACACACATCCAATGGTGCTTGTTTGATATCATGCCAGCATGAGCTTCGGCAGCACTGACAGTGTTGAGGCAGCTGCAGTGACCATCAGGTGGCACTCCACTGTGACTGCTGTGAGTCATGCAGTGTATCACAGTGCAGCCTGAAGACATCTGGACGATTTGCTGTAGGTGCTGACTGTTACTTTTATTCACACAAGGGACTTCCTGTGATTGTAGCAAGGGATACTGCACTGCAGCAGCTCACACAGGCACACAACAGCCTCACGTCAACAAGCTGTTGGTGCGGTCATAGCACGAACCTACTCTGTGTTGCATCACATGTTGCAATGGCATTTTCCAGTACAAGCTTGCAGTTTCGCAACATGTCTTGACCTGTTTCTGTGTCTGTTCCTTGCCTCGTGTTGGCTTCTGCAGGTCACATGGTCCCTCAGACCAAACCACTGGAGGCTCTTGACATGTTCAGTAGATTTATCGCAGGACAGCCACTGCAGAATGCACCATCAAACCTGCAGCAGCAGCAGCAGCAGATGTAAAGCAACCAGCTCCGGGTGAACCATTCTTTGTGACTCATCGGGTGAAGTGTTAGTTCCCTGCCAGTTCCGTCACTGAGTGGGTTACACCTCATGCAGCCCTGTGTACTCTACCCCTGTTGCCACATCACTTGTTGGATATTGCTGGTTTTGGGGTCATATCTGTATCCATGCAAGCGCTGCATCACAACTTGGATAGTTGACCTCCTGGTAGTTGAACAGGTTCTGCTGTTGACCGCTCAGTTTCCGGTTATTCTCATCAAGTGATCTTCTTCTTGTTGTACGGTTTAAGCAAGCTTGCTCAGGAAGCCACAGTATTGAACAGCATTCCGTGCCTAAGAGACCATGCTCAGTACTACTGGGCCATACCATTTATCACACTGTGTCATGGATTGTTGTTGTCCACTTCTGAAATGGGGCGCGGGGCCGATGGCAGGATTGCTATGGCTAATGGGTAACTTATATATATACACTATGTCATGTGTGTGCGTGTGTGTGTCAGCCTGGGATGCCAGCCCAACTCGGCTGATGAGCCTCACTCCAGTGGGTCTTAGCCTGTTGGCAATGCTGAGCAGTACTACTATAGTACTAGTCCTGCGATACTATATATTGGCAATCGATCAGTCTTACAGGGGCAGTTGCCAGAGTCAGCTCAACACACGTCAGATCATTTAGGAGCTGTTGCTGGTTGTTCTGTTGCTGCTTGTTCAACGCTGTGCCAGTGCCAATGCCGTTGCTGCTGTTGCTGCTTGATGTCGCAGCTGTAGCGCCAGAAACACAGATGCAGGAAGACTGGAGGCCTGTGGCTACATCTGCTGATGGTTCTGCTGTGGGGTGCCACATGACTCAAACTGACATTGTTGCTGCAGTGCTGTGGAGATAAGAGGACTCACTACCCCTACCCCTGCCCCAACCTCCATGGTAGTACTGCCTCTGCTGCTGCTGTTGGCCTCTTTGTCGCTTCAACCTGCTGCTGGATTGCACGTCCAGCCTGCGACATATCTGTCTGACAAAGCTGCTGCTCCAGCAAGTTGGCCGCCATCAACAGCAGCAACTGTCGCAACCGTGGTTGCCGATGCATAATAATAATCAGTACTTTGCAGCCATAGCATTACTGCCATCGGCCCCGCGCCTCAAATCTACCCAGTGAATTCAATTCACTTTCGGACAAGGCAAGTTGCCGATGCATGTGGGATTGCAACTGACGCTGCTGCTGGTGGTGTAGAATTAACGACCTGTTGGCCACCACCACCACCATGACCACGTTGACGGCGCCACGTTGACCGCTCTGTGCCTGTTGAATGCTGGCTGCAGTAGCAGGGGCTGTCGATGATTTCACAGGACCCGCTACTGCTGTGGCCTCCATTCTGGAATTGGACAGTGATGCTGCAGCACAATCAGCACTTGTAGGGTTTGACATGCCGTACCAGGTCCTGAGCCTGCTGTGCTCAGCAGCACCAGGAGCAGCAGCAGGGCATGTGGTGGGGTTGCTAGCACTGCATGCGTCGGCGAGCAGGCTGTTGGCTGGGACTGCAGAAGCTGAAGCCTGCACTGTTGCTAATGCTGCAAACCTGCAAGCTCCTGTATGCCTTTTTTGAATTTTACGCGCCTGCTGCGCTCTTTGTTACTTCTACTGCTGCTGGGCACAACACTGTATCAAGAGTTGCTGAGCAGAAGCTAGCACTACAGCTGTCTTAGATGGGCTCAGGAGCGGGACGCTCTGCGTCTTGGGGCTGGTAGGACCGTCGGTGAACCCACTTGAATGCAAGCAGCGTGACATCGTCACAGTAGAACAGCTTGTGCAGCCACCGAGACCTTCAATGCAACAACATCACAGAAGGAGAGCATCGTGTTCGCAGGTTGCGCTGCTGAAGCGTCCGCTAACAGACGAGCAAGATCATGAAGGGAGGGCAAGAGCAGTACAGCTACTCTCAAAGGTTGGACAGACCCGCACCCACACAGCAAACATGTCACTATGCCACTCATACGACAACTACCACAGCTGCACACAACTAGCTCTCCTGAATGAATAGCCAGTGTTTAGGTTAAGGTCACCCACCAGCAGAGGGACTACTGAAGCATCTAGTCTCAAAAGTTGGATAGACTCCCGCCTACACAGCAAACACGCCACTATGCCAGTCACAGGACTGTCACAGCACATGACTAGCTCTGCTGAATGAACAGGCACTGTTTCACCCACTAGCAGAGGGACTGCTGAAGCATTGATGCACATTGCACAACATGCCTGATTGTGATCAACTCTGCCCACAGGTTGTGTCAGATGCTCCTGAGTCATTGCAGTCTGGTGATGTGGCCGTGATGGCGGACTTCCTATCAGCTAAATTGCAAGACTGGTGAGACTGCAGCGATGCTACATCATTCATCATCATCACAATTAAGTAGTTGCTAATGCATCTATCACACAATCTCCCATAAGAGTGCATAACATCACATGGATATCCACTCCCCTGTGATGAACCCATCATGACCCAACACTTGATACCCACATGATCCTGAATGTGAAGCAGCAACAAACACTCGTTGTGGTACAGCTGCTCATGAATAACACAGCTGATATCTTTAACACCATGACAGCAGAGAGCAATGTACTGTCCCAGGATTTCTACATAGTGGCCATCTTACTACACCATGGATATTCAAGAAGCCCCTGTATGTCATGCCTTCTCAGAATTGATTCTTATCTTAACTTATCACAGAGCAACAGTACACCCCACCCCCCTTCATCCCACACAATGCTTAGTTAATCATCTCGTGTGCAGCTCACGTCTGCTACCATAGCAGTAATTGTTCCCCAGCTGCTGCATTACCATCTGAACTAGCGCTGAACTTTACCCACCACGATACTTCCACTGCCCGCAACCTGTTTCCTCAAGCGGTGTGTAGAAGCCCCCGGCTGCCTAGCTCTCCTGCAGCGCCATAGGCAGCAGCAGCGTCTGGTCCCACTGCCCACTGATGCAGCCCTGCAGTTGATCAGTCGGTTCTGTGGTGTGCACGTCCAAGGGTTGGTGTATAGGGGCAGACTTACATGCTATCAGATACTGCTGGAGATACTTAAGGTACTATAGCATGCTCTTAGATGTGATTACTGGACATGTCTATGACTGCGATCTCCAGGTGGTAGTTCTACTCTAATCATGGGCTGATAGTGTTCGATTGAAAGCTTGTGTGGTGAGACTTTTCCTGCATGTTGTCTCATATAACAATCTGAATCTGTGCTGCTAGTTTGCAGCGCTGTTGCATGCATTCATTGACATCAGTCTTGCCTTAAAGCAAGCATCTGCCATTTGACTGAATCTGCACTGCCTTAGTGTGCTACTGCAGTCATAGCACTGGCGATGTTGTGCTGCCTTCAGCTGGTTGGTAACATTCGCGATCTGGCAGATCATGGCCAGATCAAATGCTTGCAACAATTACAGGACGCTGGAAATAGGTCAATATGGCATGCTTCCATGCACCACTGGTCTGCTGCTGCTGCCACCACTGCTGACACTGCTGCTGCTGCTGGCTCAGGGTCCGTATGGCGTTCCTGCTGTCCTTGCTGGCACCAACATGGTTGAGTTTACTGTTGTGGCGGTTGAGAATGAGTCTGACCCAAGATGCCTCATATGGGCAGTACAATGCGTACAGGTGAACTGCAGCAGCCTGTATTGTCCCAAGGGTTTAGGGTTTAGGGGTTCCCTAACCCTAAACCCTAACCCAGAAACCCAGCAAAATGTGTTATATGCACGTAATGTGTACGGTTTGATGGCTGCTGGTGTATGCATGTGATTGTTGAGTTATGAGTCCACTGTGATCGGCGTGGAGGGGACCTGATTCATGCCGTTTTGACGTAAGTAGGGTACATTGTCTCTAAGAGCAGTGACTGCCACTTCAGTGGAATACTTGATTGCATTGATTGTGCACACATCGCTCATGAGAGTATTGTCGTTGCCACTGTTCTGCAGTGTAGACTGTAGGGTGATTGTGATTATACCAGCAGCCAGACCTCCGCAATATAACATATCTAGGTGATTGCCTTGAGGATTTTTTGGTGTGCGTGCTGTGTTCCTACTTTCCTATTATCTTCATACATGCATTACAGATCAGTAGCACTTGGTAGCATTCACTAAGCACAGATCGCTGATGAGAGTACTCCTTGTGCTGCTGCTGCTGCAATGTAGGCTGTCGGGCAGTTGTACCAGCACCCAAATCTCCAGAATATAACGCACCTAGATGACAGCCTGGAGGACTTGTTTGATGTCGGCGTTATACTCTACTTCCCTATGATCTTCACACCACCCAAAAATGACACAAATAACATAACAAGAGATGAGTTATTGGGCCATGTGATTGATGCCATGGCGTGTTGCCCTCAATTTGCGGCGTTGGGGATTGCATTATTGAGTGAGAAGTTGGGTTCTACACACAAGTAAGCAACCACTTGCACGTATGCTGTCTGATTTGCTCTAGGACACAAGCCTGGGCAGTAAACTTGTTGATTGTTTCAATGGGTTTGCAGCTTGGCGGGTTGGAAGAATGACCATTAACGGTTGATAAGTTGTGCTCAACACACACAAGGGCAGTTTGATCCAGGACATAAGCTTGGGCAATAGAGTGATGGGTTGTAGCAGCAGCAGCAGCTGCTGCTGCTGCCCTGAACTAATGCGGCGTTGGGGGATTTTCCACAGTCTGCTATAGACTGAGAAGCTGGGCTGAACACACAGTAAGGACGGTGGCACCAGGGCATCGCTTACTACATGACATCATCATGTAGATTATGCGATCCTCCACAGCTTTTCAACTTCTACCGTCAATACAGGTGGAAATGGTTCAGCTTCATGTGATCGTGCGATGCCACCTGGGTATGTGGTGTCAAAATGAAATTATTTGCATCTGAGCTTTCCAACTTGGGAACAGGTAGCGGCCTGTGCCTCAAACTATGTCATAACTATTACATTTTGCTGCTGCTGCTGCTGCTGCTGCTGCTGCTGCTGCTGCTGCTGCGAATGCCTCACAGGCCTGCCAAGGCTGACTCCCTGCAAGCTTTGCCCATATGCCTGAAAGCCTGGGGCCCTGCTGCTGTGAAGCCACACCTGCAAGCAGTGAGTGCATTACCAGTACCATCCCATGACCCCTGCGCTATCTGTTTGACTGCCTGTGCCCTGGCGCTATCAACATGCAAACATGAGAGCAACATGGACTTTTGAAATCTTCAAATCTGTCATAATTCCATGGGTGCTGTTTGTTATGATTCTTATGGTTGGCTGCTGTGAGGTCCAAGTAGTTGAGCGTCAGGCACACAAGGGCATGCCCAGCGTATGTACTTAAATGATATTCCCTATGTCCGTAATCCAAATCAGACAACATCAATTGGATAATAAGCATATGTGATCATAATTAATGATATGCATGTGTACTTGATAATGGCAACAGGTATGCCATCATGTCAAGTTATAAGTCAGCTATTGCCGTGTCTGCACCTTACAGCACTGCAAATCATCTTGGCATGGCATACTGTAAAATATACTACAAAGCATGTATCAAAAGCTGCCAAATCAAGCAACCTGCGTATGTTCCGCCTGCTTACCGACCCCTCAGGTTTGGCTGATGCTGAAAGCCGAGTTGATGGCCCCTGCTACTGTTGAAGGCCTAACTCCAGACCAAGCCGCAACCAAGCACGCTGCTGCCACAGCAGCAGCAGCCCTGAGCCAGTGCATATCCGCACTAGGGCCCGGATATCTGGATCAGCAAGTGTTATCTGACGTCATAATTGAAGATCTTATGCAGTATCTGGGATTAGTCAACCCGCCGTGGTCCCGGAAGGGTGATGAGTCAGCGGCGGGATCTGGAGTGACCGCTGCTGCTGCTGCTGAGTGGGATCTGCCGGATCGGGCTCAGAAGAGGCTCGTATGTATTGCTCGGGCTGTAGCTGCGGTGAGGTGGTTCTCAATATCCCTGTTGAAATAACAATTTGTTATTAACAACTGTTGGCATTATTGTTGCGACCTGATGGGCTATAGCGTTCTGCTGTAGCTCGTCTCTGTGTTGGCGTGAACGCACCAGCCTGATGCACATCATACTTAGGGGAGAGTTTCCTTGCACATGTGTAGTTGACATCACTTACTGTGGTGTAACACCCCTCCCGCCGAATATAATATTCTTTTTAGAGAGAGGGGTGTTACACGTGGATACCTCCCCGCCTCAGGCGGTACTCTCCACAAGCTGGATAAAACACAGGTGACACAGCCAACTGGCACAACTCTGATGTTTGCAAACCGCAAACATTTGGACAGGGTCTGAAACTCTCTCGGTTTTTTCTGTTTTCGCCCAGCTTGTGCAGCTAGGACTACACACACACTGGCGTGCAAAGCACGGCGCAGCCGACACACACAAAACATGTGCACCGACTGTATCCCATCTCACAGCAGCACAGTAAGCAGCATGACCGGGAGCCTACCACGGCTCGTCAGCCCCATGACATCATGCCAGTCACCAAGTCGAAGCAAGATGAGATACCGTCAGGAACCCATGAACTGTTTCCAACTCAGCATAGACCAGCACTAACAGCTACCACCTAGCAAACCACCACATGCACCCTAAGAATAGGCTAAGTAGCAGTAATATTAGCGCAATGCTGCAACCAACACCACTACTATCGTACAAGCCAAAGTCTGCCCTACAACAAAGTGCCCGGTCTGCTGGAATGTAATCAGCAGGCTGACACCTGACACGGCAGTCATGAGCATGTTTCAAACCTAACAAGTGGCACCGGTACAGATCCATTTGCCAAGTGCACTGGACCAGAGCTCGCTGGTCATCGCAATCGAATGCAGCATGCAGGCGGTGCCATGGTGCAGATAAGACAGGCAAAGTGAAGACAGCTGGGAATGACTCCCTGATATGATCGTAAGCAGGGCAGTCCAACATGAAATGCAGCAAGTCCTCAGGTTGGGGCCACCACAGTCTAGCTTCAATCCTATCACTCCCAACTGACTCGCAGCCAGGGACACTACACAATGGACACAATCTGTGTGCAGTCAGTCTACCATGGTTGTTCGACCCTCCAGATGCAGCGCAGCGAGGCGATATCTAGCTAGGCATTGCAATTTTGACAGCTGTAATAACCGAGCAGCCTCTGAACGTCGGCCCCACATCTGCTGCATGTACTAGCTACTACTGCTGCTGTCAGTTGCCATACGCTGCAGCATTGGTGCTCTTGCCCACGTTCCCTGAAGCGGTGACCTGCAACAACCAATCTCTGGTTCCGAACCCAGGAGGCTCCAGTTTATGCCTTAGAGGAAACACCTGAAGATGCATAATGCAGCACAGGCAAGAGTGTGAGCAAACACACCGGGCGAGTATGCAGGACTGCACCTTTGCTACCATATCAATCCCACCAGGCATTCATAACTTGTAGAGTGCAAGTTCCGCAAGCCGGATGAAAGGGTCCACCAACAAACCATATCTACGGATTACACACCTGTGTATGCAAGAGCATTCTGCCACTGAAGGTGCATGCACTCCAAGATGTAGCTCTGCAGGCGCTCTGTTCTACCATGATGCTTGTCTGCATGGCGCAGCATCTGCTGATAGTGCTGACGCGTCTTGCGGTGCCCATTGGACATGTGCAACATGAAGGGTAAGCCTGCTGCACACGCTGCGTATGCTGCCAACAGCATGCACATGCGTCCATTGCCGTTGCTGAAGGGGTGGAGCGCAACGAACTGGTACATCAGGTCTGCCGCAAGGCGATAGCTGGGTTCACCAGCAGCAAGGCTGGTGTTGAAGTCATCCACAGTCTGCTGCAGCCGTGCAGGAATGGTGTCAGCCTCTGGGTATACATATCCAGTGCCTGAGTGGGCTGGGGTGGCGCGGAACTGGCCAGCATGAACGCACGTCCCATCCTCCTCCACTGCACCCCACATCATGAGGTGGTGAGCAGTGCATATGCCCTCCACTGTGAGTGGCTGCCTGATGTAGCGTAGGAAGTGTTACATTTGTAGATTCAGGAAACTGGCAGAGCCAAGCCTCGGGCCTGACGCTTCCAGGGCCACATTGGCGACATGAATCAGCCTGAAATGCCGGGAACATCATAATTGTCAGCCCCATGCCACAATGACAGACCTCAACACACCACCAAGGTGACACATTCCCTTCAC
>JABEVS010000250.1:0-96173 GCA_018290735.1 Coelastrella sp. MACC-549 | reverse complement strand
CTTCACAATTGAGATCGGATAATCATGCACTCCGCCTTGTCCGAAAGTGGATTGAATTCACTGGGTAGATTTGAGGCGCGGGGCCGATGGCAGTAATGCTATGGCTGCAAAGTACTGATTATTATTATATGGCGCATCTGATACTAAGACCAGTATCCAGCTGTTGTTTTGCCAGGTAGACCAGCTTGCCCACAGAGCTTGCTATCACCCTGCAAAAGACGAAAATATACAATCATCCTGACCTAGCAAATTGACCTTCGGGCACAGCTTATCCGAGTCTACTGGCTGAATTTTCACATGATGCATGCGGGCAGGTTGCGATAAATTCAGGCCAATCAGAAACAGTGACTGCACTTCAACAGTCCACCTGTATTATTGAAATCAAGATACTGTAGTGCTGCTTATGTGTGCTGCTGGTTTTGAACTACAGAACGCTGGGCAGATATATGCCGATGCCTTGTACAGCTCAAAGATATGATGCTGGCATTGCATACTTACTTGGCAGCCAAGCCTGCGTCATGTTGCTTGATGCTCCTATCATACTTTGCCATACAACCAGCCTCGCAGACTTGAAATGGACGTCTGTTGAGTACAAGATCCAAGAGATTCTCTTGCAACCTCTTCAGTGTCTGCAGGCTTGCCACCTGTGCCGTAGACCCACAGACATTGTAACAAGCAGCAGGCGCAGATACAGCATATTACTTGTCATTGTCAAAAAGTTTTAGATACGTTCATATACTGCTGCAAGTCTGATGTTGTGGAAGCTTCAGTACAGCAGTGACAGGTCTGTGATTGCTGGGCTCATTGAAAGGTGGCGCATCGTCATACACATGCCTCTGTGCACCGCTATCCTGTGCACAAACAACTTTTTGTGCTTTGCTCCTTTCCAACAGGCTGTGCTGTGTTGCTGGCGAGCTGAAATAATATTGACGGTAATCAGTCAGATTCTGCCACATGCCCATGGCACATGTGTGTGTACACCAGCTAGGCCTATAGGCCTTGCGAGGAGATCCTGCAGAGAATTGTGGGAGGTGCTTTTAGATAGTGGTAAAAGTACACTCAGCATCGAATCAAGGTCATTAATGACCTCAGTCGAGTTCGCTAGATCTCGAGCGGTCTAGAGCGCTGCCTGTTGCCAGCTCCATGTGCGCACTTCCAATGGCAGGCTGTATTAATAATCATCGATATCAAAATGAATCTATACGCAATAAACGATTTTACGAGTGTGCTGTTCGGCAAGAGCGGCTCACCCGGTGCTGACCGGAAACGGGGGGAAGAATCGGGGTGGCGAGGGTGGCGCCGGGCATACGCGCAAACGCAGGCATTCAGCAAGAGAACAGGAAAGGGCCTAGGAAGTAATATCGACGCAGTGCCTGCTGCGTGCACAGCCGGCATAGCGAAGGCACTTGATTGGATCCACCTTCGTGGTGGTGCTGTGTGCGATTGCTATCCCCAGAACGGGGGTGCCAGCTGGTCTGCAGACTTCCAGCTGGCATAGACTGGACATAAGGCGGAGGGCTTGGGCCATTAGGCTCACGTATCTAAGGCACTTGTGATGTGATGATCATCTAATTTGCGACGGTATTGGATATAAAGAGAAGGCATCACCGCTGGAGACTATGACCCGGGGAGCCTATCACAGTGGTACGTATCCACTAAGCCTGCATGCAAGCCGCATATGCCTGGCTCGACTCCCTTCCACCAGCATCTGCAAACCCCTATTTCTGTTGTCCACAACAGATGGCAAGAGCATGCCTGACAGCAGGTCTCTGATCAAATACCCTGGCAGCTTCGGGCCAACAGCAGGATTGAATAATGGCCAGTCAGCCATCTGCTGCACTGCTGCTGAAAAGGGTTCACCAGTGTCTGCATTGAAGCCCAGACTCATCCCTGCCAGGCTGTGATGCAGCACCAGGTCCTGCCAAGCTAGGCCCACCTTGTCAATAACACTAGCTGCAGCACCAACCGCTGCAGCAGCAGGCAGAGGCAGAATTTGCAGTGGAAAATCAACCGCCACTGCTGCCAGATGAGCTGAAGTCAAGCACCTGCAGCAATAACGGCAGAAGGAAATGGCAATCCAGGTCAGGTGACTTCCTGTTCCTGTGCTCGCAAAATATCTCAGGGCAGCCGATGCCGCCATGGGAAAGTCTGGGGTGTGACCAGTCAACATGAATGTTCATGATGCAGTCCGCACTGGCAGGCACCTAAGCTGATGAGCTGCTCAAACAACTAGGGCCAGGATATATTTTGTCACAGAAAGGTTGTTGCATTTCCTCACCTGGCCAGATCAAGCCCTGAGTACAGTGCTATTTCACTGAAGCTAGGCTTAGGGGGGCTTGCATATACATGATACACCACCCCTGGGTGCTTGCAGAGGCTGTTGACAGGACTGGGATTCCCCAAGTAACTGATCATCCTCTCAGGAATGGAGGGATCGTCACCATGCAGCTTGAGAACAGCCTGGGGTACACCAGGGCTCTCAAAGCTGACACTGCTGAAGCGGTAGGGCAAGTCTCTGCAGCTGTGCGGCATCATCAGGGCAGCGGTGTCAACGATGCCTGCGCCTAGTGAGTGACCGGACATCACAACCTGCCAGCAGATCACAAAGTAGGACAGCAGCTGTAGCAGGGTAAGGCTTACAAGGCAATGACAAGCTTCCTGATGTGCAGGCGTACATGTCAATGAGCATCCTGTCCTGCTATAGGCTCATATGCCTTTATCTCAGTGTTGTATCTGCTGTGCTTCAGGTTGATTAGGATATCCTGAAGTCCACGAGGTTCTCTGACAGTTCCTCACCTGCACTCCCGAGTATCCCTGGTCAGCCAAGGCTGGCATATGCTGCTCATGAAACTCCCTCAACCAGGGCAGCAGAAGACCATTCTGGGGCTGTAGCAGCACATCAGGCACTGTCTGGTAGTGGCCAAGCTGCTGGCCAACCCAGGTCCAGAACCGATTATAGCCCCAGAAGAAGTCTGCCTGGGACAGGATCTGCATGTTTGCTCGCATGTGGCACTGCAAGCCCTGTTCAATGCCTGCTATGATCAAGTACACTGGAAACAGGCGAGGGTTCTTGCTAATGCAGGGTTTGGCTTCTCCAGGGGCGTTGACAGCGACATGTTCTGGCCCCTCGCCAGACGCAAGCTCCGCGTTGCCCATGCCATAACAATTAGCTGGCATGGCATCTGAGGGCCCATACTGGCGTTTTCTGTGAGTCAGACTCTGGTGGTCTGGAGCTAGCAGAGCTGCAGTGATGTTGTACTTGTTGTCCTGCTGCTTCACTGCATCACTGCTGCACAGGATCTTCAGGCCAGCTGCTTCTGCTGCTGTCACCAGTGCCGGGCCCAGAACGCCGTTATACTGCTGCTCACGTGCTGCGTATAAGGCTGTTATGAGTTGAGCAAGTCTGCCAGGCTGCAAGCGGGGAACCATGGACGTGAAGAGGCTGCACTGACAGAGCTACTGGCCTGGCTACCTCTTCAAAGGATCCAACATCAAGGTTGACTGACAAGAGATTGCCCTGCAGGGCGAGTGGCCCCACAGCGTAAGGCTCGCTATTTGGCCTGGAGTTGGGACCACGACCAGTGCGTTAGCATGATGACCGTGGTAGGACATTCAATTCCTTATACAGCGTCTGAATAATCACTGGAGGTTCTCACCATGCGATCTCAGTGCGTGGACGTGTTTAGATCAGATTCAATGCATCTTGGCCATATTATTGGTCTTGGCGTGGCAGCGACGTGTCGTACTAGATCACAGAGCGCACTATCTGTCACATCGATTTTTGCGGTTACATCACCCGACAGCTTGTTGCCTGCAGGCTGGGCGCCATATCAGAGCACTG
The DNA here is from genome assembly GCA_018290735.1 of Coelastrella sp. MACC-549. Classification (NCBI taxonomy): domain Eukaryota; kingdom Viridiplantae; phylum Chlorophyta; class Chlorophyceae; order Sphaeropleales; family Scenedesmaceae; genus Coelastrella; species Coelastrella sp. MACC-549. The sequence goes on along the minus strand of JABEVS010000250.1, from coordinate 92,332 downwards.
CTGGCTGTAGAAAGTGAAACAGTAGACAGTAAAAAGTATTCACGTCGAGGCAATCCCATGCAGAAGTGCACTTTCATCACAGCAGAGTGGTCATCACCAATGGGGCGGTGCTGTCTGACTTCCAACGTGGTACAATGAATAACACCACGGCATATGCCAGCCATGTAACCTTGTAATATAACGCTGAAACCGCAGGGCTTGTAAATACAGACTATCTGTGGTATCTGTGAGATCCACGTGGCCCATGGGCGAAACAGCCAATGCTAGAGCCCATCTCACAGGACAATCTACTGTTGACAGCACATCTAGCTCAGCAGTACAGCTGCAGAATGGTCATCATACACAATATTCTCCTACAGAACACCAGAACCTACTCGCATGACAACGGTCTGCCCAGGGTCGGGTGATCTGGGTGCTGGCTGCCCAGCGCACTTGCCTTCCAGAGTCCAGCCTTTGAGTGTTGGAACACTGGATCACAGTAGCACACCATGACCAGGCAATTCTGGCTCACAGGATCTTATTTCTCATGTCCTCCAGTTTTTTCAGCACTTCTCCCGGTGTTCTATCCAGCTCTGTTGCTACTGCTTGCTGCTTTGCGGGTGCCATTGCCGGGAACTGACTGCAAAGGTCGCCGTCCACAATCTCACGAGTTGGGAAGTAAGCACTACGGTATGCCAGGTGGTCACGGCCTGCCAGCGGAGCATGCTCTTGCCGCAAGTGCATTTCCAAATGTAGGAAGAAGTCCTTGTCCTGCAGCAGTGAGTGACACCAGTAAGCAGCGAGACCATGATCCCAGCACATACCCGTGCAATCAGTAAGCCTCCGCAAAGAGGCGCCATACACGAGCATTGACCAAGCTGAAGTGCAAGTAGCAGCAATTGAGAACTGGCACACGGGGCACAAGATAAACAAGGATTCCTGCTGCGATGCAAGTGACAATGATTAGGTCAAGTGACCCATTTTCACACCGTCCTGTCCTGTCAGCATTTTGCATGCCCCTAAGACATTGTGTCAGTTGAACGCGCTGCAGATGTGTCCACTTGGCTGTTTCAGCTTCAGCAGCTGCTGCAGCCTCACCTCCTTAGACTGGAAAGGGAAGAAAGCCCCGATGCCGCCCATGATAGTGCTATACAGCAACACCTCGCTGCCACCTGGCTGCATCACAGCACGCTGCAGTGACGTGATGGTGTCTCCCACGTGGAACTGCGTGACATTATCAAGCTTGTGAGGGGCACCGCCCAGCTTGCCCATCTGAGCTGCCAGCTTGCCACCGGTGGGATCCTCCTCAATCTGTTCATCAACACAGAAGGCAATACATGGCTCTCAGGAGGTGTGCACACACCTGCACAGCTATGAGGGGTACAGAAAGGGCTGCGGAGAGCTTGATCCATGGCCAACCCTGGCGTAATACAGCAACAGGTCACAGCATATTGCTTTGCCCAGGCCTGTTCATGCACGATATGCTGGTGGCACCAGCTGCTGCTCACCTGTGCTGACACATCAGCTGGCAGTCGTAATACAAAGAAGTTGCCAAACTTATCAGCTGCTGCCACTGTGTCATAGTCCAGCAGCGACATTGCTGTGATGTAGCGCGGGTGCACGTCATCAGCAAAGCAGTACAGCTTGTTATCGGCCTTGTTGTATCGGAAGTAATGAACAGACTCCTGCAGTACAAAAAGCAGCAAGACTGCTTCAACAACAATCAACACACATATACCTGATATCACTCAAGATACATTGCTGTTGATGCAGTGCAGCTCCCCTTGTGAGTGGGTTGTACGTTTGAGGCAGGATGTTCACAAACCATACATGGTTCCCTGAGGTACACAATGGTCCTGAGTGATACAGGACATATCACAGACAACGCAGTGACTGCAGTGGCCAGTCGCACCTGCACATCACCAACAAATATCCTGCTTCCCAATGTATGCAGCTGTGCCACATGCTGTGGCAGCTGCCTGTACTCGCACTTGCGCAGCAGCTTCTTCTTGCCAAGCTCATACAGCCGCAGCACTGGCCCCACACCAGCAAGCAACCGTCCCTTGAAGGCAGCTACAGCGCCAGGAATGCCCTCCAGCTGGGTCTTGTGTAGCAGCTCCAGCCGCTGACCGCGGTCAAGTATCCTGCAACAGACGCAGGACAAGTACACCAGGACAGTCAGTTAGTCCGCCAAATTGGCTGAGGCTGTATGTCTTGACCAGTTGTGGCCGTATCTTATCAATGCCCATGAGCTGGCTGGCATCCTGCCCAGCATAGAAAGTTGTGCTGTGGCCACCCACAACATCATTGATCACTGGCCCACATCACACATTGTCCTCATCAAGCCACCTTGCCCCAGTGACCTGCCCACCTGTAGATCCGTATGTAGCCAGCTGTACAGCTTGTTGGGAAGTACGTCATCTGCTCAGCTGTGCCAACTGCAAGCAGTGTGCTGGTGTCCGGCAGATTTGGTCCCTCGAACTTGACTAAGCACATGGAGGTGATGCCCTCGTTATTGTCAAGCTCCAACACAGCCTTTGTGGCAAGCTCTGCAAGCGAAGTGAAGAAGGTGCAGCACATTTAAACCACTCCTGAGCAAACATGCTGCCATATCAATGTACGGCGCTTGCCTGTTGCATGGCGTTGCTGTTGGCAGCAGGCGCTGCTGACCAAAGTGACTAGTGCTGTACACGGCAATGAATGCCAAGTTACGTGACTCTGATTTCTGATTTTTTGGTGATGTTGTTGGCTGTCTGGTGCATTCACCAACCTGTTGGGTCCACCAATCTGACACAGCTGGCCCATTGCCCGGGTGCTCCTACAGCAGCGCCATACTGATCCTGCTCAGCAGCAAGCTCAGAGGAAAACTCAGGGCCAGCAACCGGCTGGCCCTCCTCATCCTGCACTCATGGACATGACAAAGAAAATCAAGGTCACACTTTTCAGCCTAGTCATTAGCGCCCTCAAGGGCCAGGGTCCCCCTGCACTCTGCAGTGTGCGTCCATCAGGATGTTGACAACACTGCAACCCATCAAGAGACCTACATAAGAGACCAGCACAACAGTGTGGTTAGGATGCTGGAACATCACGGCCAAGCTCGAAGCTATGTGAGCATGCAAGGAGTGTGAGGGCCCCTGTGAGCACTCACTACAAGCCTCTTCTGCAGCTCAGGGTTGTCTGCCAGGGGCACTGCTTGGTAGTCACTCTCTGCTACAATCAGTGTCTTGTGATCTGGGTGAATCAGCAGACGCCTGGGTGTGTACCGCAACCTGCTGATAGACTGGTTGAACGTTTCACCAATGTTATCTACTGACAGAATGCGCAATGTGTTGCCCTTCACAGCGACGAAGCCCTCAGGGCACTGCTCACTGGCAAAGCTCTGCAGAATACAGCAGCAGGTATGGCAACAAGCAGCAAAGAATCCTTTGCAACCGGAGTGCTGTACCAGAAAGCTTTATATTCTCCAAGCCAATGACAGAAACATGCTGCATGTGATAATGCTGTTGTTAGCTCTCAACATTTGAGCAGCTGCCTGAGAGACCTCAACCTTGCAATTTCCTTCACCCCCGTCACTGCACTCACCGCTGCATGATCCAGTGACTCATAACTAAGAGGCATGAACTGCCACTTGCCCATGTCTGAGTACCCCAGCCAAGGTCTGCTGCTCAGAGCCAACAAGCTGCGGGCACCACGGACATTGACAGCAAACAGGCGAGGAGGACGCGTGCCCAGGAATCGCTGCCGGGTGTCACTCAGCTTGCCTGTTGTGGCAGAAGTTGAAACAGAAGAGACGTGGGTAAGTGCAGAAGGGACTCGCGGGATGATGCAGGGGGAAATGGGGTGCACCACCATGTCCTCTGAGCAGTTGATCAGAAGCAACGGGGTAAGTTTGCAACAGGTGAGGTAATGCCTCACAACACAGACTCAATAAGTGCAGTCAGGAGAGAAGAGAGAGTTTGTGGTGTTGTTGTAGTTCAGAAGCCAAGCAGCCTCCACGGCTTGTTTGAGCCTCACCAGTGATCCTGTCTACCTCTGTTCTCTGCAGCACACCATTGCTGAGGCCGACATGCAGGAACAGCCCGGCATCACCACCGGCCCCGTCCTCCGCCAACACACCGTGAAGCATCAACAGACTTTCAGGGACAGCCTGCACAGGCACAGCAAAGCAGCCAGTCAAACAGACAACAACACACAAGATGAACAGTCTTGGCAAATGAACAGTCTTGCCAACCACCTGCTGTGCACCGCCTGCACTGGTTACATTGTGGAACTGCAGAAGGAGTACACAGCTGTCCAGCTAGTGTGGCCCACCAATATGAATAAATGAATGCTGCAGAGGGAGGTGTTGGAATGACCACCGCCTCGTGCACAGAAGTTGCTGTACGGCCGACTTACATTGATTGCCTGGGTGGCTACAGGCCGCAACTGTGTGCCATCTTCCAAACTGAGCATGCGCACAGTGTTGTCATATCCGCCAACAGCCAGGAACCTGCAAATAGGTGAGGGTTCCCATTAGCACAAGCACTAGGTAAGCAGCATGCTGCTACTGTACTCTGGCAGCTTGTTCTCTCTGCTGTCAGACACCGCCAGCAGACAACCGCTGCACTACACAGAATTTGTGCAAGCAGAGCCAAGCTGGTACTGCATGAACGGCAGCTGGTGCACTCACTTGCATCTGAGTGCCCCTGGCAGCACTGGTGCAATGTCCAGGCAAGCCACATCCCCGTCCATGTCCCTCTTGGCCAACTCCAACAGCTGACCAATCTGATCCATCTCAAAGTAAATCAGCTCACCACCTGCGTTGACAAATATGCGAAGACAACAGCATAATCATACAAGATGGCTGACCCAGCACAGCCATTGGAAAGCCCCAGCAAACTGACTGGCTTGCTATTCGGCGCCACACATGACACCCACATACCGAGGAGAGACCGCTGGCAGCAACGGCAGCTGCATTTTTTTGGGTAATAAGCATTATGATCATGTGTTGCCGGCATAATTTGTGTACAGCTTGTGTGACACATCTCCAGACTACAGACAGGCTGCTGTGGCTGACACACATGTGTTCACAGGTGGAATGCAGCATGACATCTTCTCCCCTCCTGGCACACCTGAACCCACCTGTGAGGGCAATGATGACCTGCCTGCTGTTGGTTGCTGCGCGCGAGATCAACCTCCTGCCCGGAACCCTCCACTCATTGATGCGGCGGTCTGTGCGGATGTGACGCAGGCCTTGGGAATGTACCTGCGGCACAGAACACAAACAGTGTCACATGCGGCAGAGGGCATCAACAGGACAGACAGCTCATAATCTTGGCCGGGTGCAGACCGCACAAATCATTCTGCATCAGCTGGCAGCGCTCATACAGCATGGTAAAGTCAAGCAGCAGACTGCCCTGGTGCCACCTCTGCAGAACCCAGAACAGTTAGCAGCCCCAGCTCGTCCTACTGTCATGACCTGCATCCCCCCTACCCCCCTTCCCCCAGGAGGACACAGCACTCCTGCTGACCTGCAACATTGAGCCGTCCTCCAGCAGCTGTGTGTGCAGTGTTGCCACTGTTGCCAAGAAGCCGCTCTGGCTGGTCTCCTTCACTTCTTCACCAATTTCAAACACCAGGGTGGCATTGCTGAAGCTCACAACTATGTAGCCATCCTGCTCATCACCCTGACAGCAACGACACATCAACAGGTGCAGTGTCAGGCAGGGCTCTGGCAGAAACAGCTTCTGGACATATCCACCCTGCTGAAGGGCAGGGGCGGTGATGACAAGGCATGCACTCATGCACCTCTCAGACTGCGAATTGAGCTCACCGGTTGCGCTCGTAATGTGAAGACTGCAGTGGGAGCGCCAGGCAGTGGTGACACAGCCAGCTCTGAGACTGCTAGACCAGGACGCAGCACAGCCAGGGCCGAACGAGGGCCTCTGCAACAGGGGAAAACGAGCATAGCAGGAACAGACCCAAGCATGGTCAAGTGATACTAGTCAATGGCAGACAAAGTATACATAGGTGCAGCGGCTGTTGATGTGAAGGGGCAATCCCCATTCATGGACACATGCGGTGTGTGACACAGGACGGCCAATAAGAGGCATCACAACCGGCTATGTTGGGTCAGTGCTTTCACTTGTTCATCCTCATGGCCAGAAGGCTTTCAGCGAAGTATGAGGCAAAAGTATGGCATCATCATACCAACAACACAATAACACAACAAGAATAGCCAACCACACACCCATACGAAGTGTTGCGAGCCCCCAACCTACACAAGACACAGCTGCACATAGCAGCATTGAGTCAAGCAATGAAGTCTGCTGTTTACTGTGTGCAGTCACTATGACACCGGCTGCATTGGACCACTGTGAACAGCTGGGAATGCTCTGCTGTGTGCAGCGCAGTGCCGTGAGCCACCCACCTGCCAGTGAGCGCATAGATCTGAGGGATCTCCTCGTCCAACAAGTTGGCCACTTTCATGTCTGCAATACACAGGCAGCCAGCCCAGCAGCAGGAGTCCTTGTCAACAATAGCACATGCCAACACAGAGTGCTTTCACATGTGCTGCAGCACATGCCACTCCTTGCAACCGCTGACCACACATTCGCCTTCTCTCCCGAATGGTATTTTTTTGTGGGTCTACGCGATTTTGCGTAGTATTCCTAACAAGCTTGCTGGGGTCGCAGCTATCGGGTAGGTGTTTGTCTCTTTGGCAGCTTTGCCTTATTTGCACAAAGCCAATTAACTTCCGCTCCGTTCCATAAACAAATTGAACTGTTCGTACTCTTTCCGTTTTTTATATTATAAGATAAATTTTATGTATAAGAAGTGTACAGAACTCCAATATAAGATTCAGATGTCAAAATAGCAGAACATTCAATATAAAATATTTAGAGAGACATATCTAATATAAATCTGAACCAAATACTAGAATTTCATAAAAAGATACACATAATAAACGAGTTCGTTCGCCACTGTTATCAGTGCTACACTGCTTCCTTACCTATCAATGGCATGAGGCTGGGCATCTCATCCACCAGCACCAGGTTCTTGAGGGGCCGAGGGCTGAAGAAGACTGGTGCATACCCCTCCTCTGTCTGCACCAGGGTGGCACTGCTGCTCTCAACATCATCATCATCCTCACCAGTGCCCTGCAGCCACAAGAACAACAAGCTTCAACAAGCAAATATGCCAGCATGCAGCTGCTGATGCAGTTGGTGTATGGATTCAGGTGTACAACTCGTTTGGCATGTCCATATGGTGCAGCTTTGAGCTCTTGAAGACTAGTCGACAGCAAGGTGGCATTCAGCACAGGGCCAGACAATGTAATGTGCAGCGCTGGATGCACATGCGTAGCTGGTGAGGCATTCCGGCAGACAAGCCCCACCAGCACTTGGCGTTGCCACTCACCACAAACTGGTACAGCGCGTGGTTGCCTGTCTCACTGGCTGTGAACAGGAAGCCGGTCTTGAGCACTGCCAGGCTGATACAGACTGGCAGCGAGTCAAAGTACTTCACCTTGAGCTCTGTGACAGTCTCACCCTCATACACAAGGGTGGCCTTGTAGATGTCACCGTACTCACTCTAAAGCAGGGCAGAGGGAAGGGGAACAACAAGCGTGTCTTGAGATTGAGCCAGTCATATCAACTGATGCCTGCACATCTGTCACTGCATTTGCACAGAGCATAGGAATGCACACACTGTAAACGTATACGCATGTATTATGGCAGCCTGGTGGCAGCTACAGCATAATCTGTTCACAAGACCACAGCATCAGGCTGCGTTCTCACCTGTAACAAGAAGAATGAGTAGGCCTTCTTCTTGTGGCTTGCATATGCCACAATGAGAACGCCTCGATCACCTGACAAGTCTTCACGGCGCGGCAACACTGTTCGCACTTCATCATGACCCTGGTGCCTGAAATAACAGTGGGATTGTGGTGCAGGACACATGCTCAGAAATACACCAACAGGGCACCTGCCATGAGCAGCTGGCCACATGACTGGCAGCACATGGCTCCATACTTGCAGGGGCGTACTATCCGGTAACATAGTGGATAAGCCTGAGCACCGAATAGCCCTCACTTCACTGCTGCTTGGCTAAGTTCCAAACTCCCTGCATGCTCAACATCTGCCTCTGCTATGTCTGCAGCTGGCCGCCATACAGGTCTCGCACATTGTAGGCACACAGCAGCACTCCATGTCGCACCCCCACCGCCCCACTGCATCTCCTGCAGCTGGCACACCTGTAGATGAGGAAATTCTCTGCGCACACCAGCACACCGCCTGGCCCATCACCACCACCAGGTACAGGAATGAGCAGGTTGGCTCCGTTGTCCACAGGGTCACTCCACTTGCGCAGCACATGGTTCAGGCCCAGATCAAGCTCATAATAGGTCAAGTGCTTCTGAGCAGCAGCGGCAGCATCACCAGTAGGATCCTGAAAGGCAGCAGACACGAGATGCATGAGGGACCGGGGGAAGTAAGAACACGCAGAGTGTGCTTGTGTGAGTCTACAACAACTTTGTGGCATGTGCGTGCTGCTGTAGATGCAGGATTGTGATGCGGGTGCGGGTAAGAACAGCTGCCTGGCGTGGTGCCTTAATGCTGCTCTGTCAGAGCTGGACCATCTGAGAGAACAGGGTGATTTCACAAGCGGTGCACAGCACTAGATGCGGTCATCAGCACCCTGTCAGAGAGAAACTCTGCTGCCTGACAGGGACAAAGCCCAGCTTGCTGGCAGTGCTGGCACTGCAACTGCTGCTGCTGTGTCACTCACAGATTGCTTCCTACCAACAACAACAAGTCCACTGCCGGTTGAAAGAAGGCAACAAAATTATGATGGCAGGCAGCAGATTCATACCTGGTCTGCGTCCGAGTAGTCCAGCTCTATGGCAGCAAAGATAGGGTTGTCAAAGCCACAGTCCAGAGCACACATGTGGAACACGATGTTGTGGCTCTTGTGAGCCTCCAGCGGCGAGGATATGGTCAGATTGGCTGCACTGTCACGGTTGAGTACGTACACAAACTTCTGCTTTTCTATGGCGCCTATGATGCAGGCTCTGCCTTTTGGATCTGCTGCTACATACTGCCCAGGCACGATCCTCCTACACCCTGAGCGCCCAAACGTCTCCTGATGTACTTTCACGAATTGGTTCTTGTCCTTGTTGTAGTCAAGTATCACGATTCGACCCGAGTCTGAACCCACAATGATGTAGTCCCTTTGAGCACCAGTAAGCCTGAAAGCTGCCAGCGACCTGATACAGCCAAACACGTCGGTGGACAAGATGACCTGCAATCTGCCATTATCTCCTGGTCTGATCAACTCCAAGATGCGACCTCGAGACACCACGATCTCCTGTGCTTTTGGGGCAGAGAAGTTGCCATAGATGGCACACTGCAGCAGTGCCGAGGGGGATGTAAGAACCGACTGCCTTTCTCGCTTGTGCTGTGGGCATACAACGCCCCCAAGTCTGTTATCAGCATTACCTGTATCCCCGATGGTCTGCTGAGAGTAAGGTTGTATAGGAACATGCTGCTGCTCTGCGCCTTCACTCCTCGGCCTTCATCTGATCATGTGTAGAGTTGCTCTCAAGTGATCGGCACTGAAGCTGATGATTTAAGTCAAGCTTGCAGAAAGCCGGACTTGTAAAACATGTGCAGGCAACTGAGATGCTTGGGCAGTATCAGAAGAAATACACTATAACCAGACATCTGCCCCTGCCTTGAACAACCAAACAAACACTTCAGCTAACGAGTGTGTTCATGGCCATGCCCCCGATGGTCACAACAATGCATATCAAGGTGTGTAACATCAATGTGACAGTGTGTCCGGGAGTGCTCAGTCCTCGCTTTCTGGCCAGGATCATAACACTGTGTTCTTGTTTTTACACTGGTCAGAGGGTTTTTGCCATCAGCAGCAGTGAGCACAACACTCTTTTGCCTGCACCACAGTCCCAGGCAGTGATCCTGAGCATGCTTCGTTCGAAACCACTGATATCATAGTTGCGGCTGATACCTCAAGTCCAAGCTGAAGCAATTATGGTTTTACGGATGTTGGGGATGCGACCCTGGCAAGCTGGCAATGCATCAAGCTACTACTCCTGGGGTCCAACACAGCTGATGCACACCCAGCTAGAACTGACACCATGACTGAGCATCAACTGTCAGTCCTCGACCACCCTGGCGACTGGTTAGATGGGATTCTCCCCTTTGACAGCAGCAGCCTTCAGCAACAGCTGGGCATCTTCTGTCCTGACTGCAGGTACGGAAGTCCCTGAGGTCTTCTTGTAACTCTTCCTTCAGCAGTTGGACCTCACCTGTACCAATATGCACGCTGCTGTTCCCTGTCAAACGACCTGAGCCTCTGTTTATGTCACGCCTCTGCGTGTTTGCAGCTCTGAGTTACAGCCAGGAGGCTTGGGGCTGAATCTGGTCTGCTGTACAGCCTGTGGATGCTCCTTCTGTGGCAGATGCAAAGCCTTGTACATCTTGCAGCCAGGAGCAGACACCGAATATGATGCCAGCAGCAGCAGCAGGGCTCTATGCAGTATGACTGCCTTGGGCGCTCAGCAGCAGACAATACTGGCAGCTGTAGCAGCTGTGGATGGTGGTCTGCTTGCAACCTGCAGTTGTGAGCTTGTTGACAAAGCAGCAGTAGAGCGGCAGTGGGGACCAGAGGCAGTAGCCTGCTGGCCCAGAGGTCAACTGCAGCAGCAGCTGTTGCTGCTCCTGCTGCTGCAACGATATCAGCAGCAAGTGGTGCCTCTGCTGTCTCAGCAACTGCTCCAGCAGCTCCAGCAGCAGTGGTCAACAGCAGAGGCTGCAGTGCTGCAGTGGCAGGACGTGCAAGATGCATCGCAGGCAGTATGTCGGCATCAGCAAGAGCAGCGAGCACAGACCAACGGAGGACTCAATGATCAGCAGTGGCAGCAAGACCCTGATACGGCTCCTGAGGGTGCACTGCATGTCATACCAACATCAGCTACACCAGCATTTCAAGTGTGTCAGGCAGGGGCCCACGTGCACACACCCATGGACATGGACTTCTGTGATGGTGCAGCAGCAGATTGCATCTCAGCCCACACCCTGTCAGCAGCCAAAACAGCAGCCGCTGCCTCCCAAATAGCTACTGGTGCAGCAGATCACAGCGGGCAATGTCCACAACTGCAGCAGAGGCTTCAGCAGCAGCAGGACGCTGAGAGGCAGCTGGATGAACATGCCAGCCATCAGTATCCCGAGGGACAACAGGTGCAGGTAGTGCACATCAACACAGTATTGCAGCAGCAGCAGCAGCAGCAGCGGCAGGAGGAGGAGGAGGTTACACTTGCCAGCTCACTCATTACATCTGCAGCTGTTGGCACCAACATGCTGCAGCAGACTCATGAACAATCAGAGCTCATGAAACTCGCACAACAGGTGTTTGCTGCCAATACTTCAGTGAGCAATGGCATCTTGGGTGAAGACGAAGTTCCTGGGGGCCAGCAAGAAGAGACAATCACAACAAATGCTTTGCCAGCTGCACCACCCTCAGCACTCACAAGATGCACAGCAGAGGCGGCAGCCAACAAAGATCTCCACAGGAACTTTGCAACTTCACAGCAGCCTCAGCAGCAGACCGACGCAACCGTGAATGACTCAGTTGTTGTAGATGGGCAGCTGGATATTAAGGATCTCACGGCACCTCAGCAGCAGCAGCAGCAGCAGTTGACCAATGGTGACGACTCATTTTCAGAGGATCAGCACTGGGAAGGCGGTCACCACCTCTCTTCACATTTATTACGCAATGGTGCACAGCATTCTGCGGTGCTGCATGGCAAAGGAGGCCGTATGCAGCTGGTGAGCAACGGTGAGGGTGCAGGCAGCTTGAATCATCTAGGTTCCAGCAGTGTCCCTCAGATATCAGACTTTGGCCTCCAACTGGCACCTCCTATGGTTGCTGATGAACCCGTAGTGCTCATAGTTGCCGGTGATCAGGACACGTTGCCGTTTTGGCAGAGGTGATCATCAGGAGGTCAATGGCCACATGCCCCGACCATGTAACGCGTAAGCAAGTGAGCCAGGCGGCCAGGTGTCAACATCCAGTTTCTGATATATCAGATCAAAGCTTCGCATTTCCGACCATCGTGCTCGGCAGGCGTGACATCGACTGGGGGGATAAGCACGGTGCCATTGGGAACTTCGCAGTAAAGCACCCGAGGGCAGTCTCAGCGAGAAAGGCACAACACGATGCGGTCTCAGGCATTTCTTCTTGATGGGGAATTGGTCGTGATCGAGCCAAGCAAGCAACACCTAAGCGCGGCAGAGTATATCCGACAGTTTGCATATTGCAAGGTCAGCCACAACTACCGCCCATTGTTGATGAGTTTGGTTCCTGTGGCCTGTTGAGAGTGATTGGTCATATTTTCACTGGCGAAACAGGCTTACATCGGCTTGTCGTGGTGTTTGCAACTATTGTTGGTAGCTGCTGTACACAACAAGCGCTGGTATTAGCTGCCGCGTTACAATTGCTGAAACAGTCTACCATACAACGCAGAGTGTCAAGGTTGGCTGCAATGAAGGCGGTTGCGGTGCTTGTGCTGTGGAATTAGTGCAGCATGATGCAGCCACAGGTAGGCTGTTTATGCATGTTCACACTGTGATAGCCAGCTGCTTGCATGCCATGTGATGCATGGCTTCAATTTCTGGTTGAATGCGGCAGCAATGGCTGGCACACACAGCAGGCATGTACACCATGTTCTGTGCATCACGCCTCAGCACTGTCGACTCAAGGCGGGTTTCCTGGGTACCTGATTATGGAGGGGGGGGAAGCGCGGAGACAGAGCCTTGTAAAGCAGGGCTCACTACTCAGTTACTTTCTTGGGTTTGTCACATTGGGCCAGCAATAGAAAACCTATCTTACCACTGTGTATGTACTGGATGAGTCATGCATGATGTCAGCAGGGCTCCCCCGCCACCTATGACATGCCCCTGGTCCTACTGCCTGCAGGTACCGAGTCTGTGCTGGCTGTGAACAGCTGCCTGTTGCCTGTGGGGGCGTTGGCTGGTGCTGCAGTCATCACTGCTGAGGGGCTGGGCAACAGCAAACATGGGCTACATCAAGTGCAGAGTAAGCACCACAGCACAAGACAACACTGGCTCACCTCTCACCACTGCAGCAGCAGCAGCAGGCGTGATAAGAAAGCAGGAAGGCATAACCAGCTGCCACTGGCCCTGGCCTTCTCCACTGACTGCATACCCTGCCCACATCATCAGCTGGTTTCTGCTGTCCTGCAGATCGTCTGGCTGGCTTCCACGGCACACAGTGCGGCTTCTGCTCTCCTGGGATGGCCATATCCTGCCACGCAGCACTGGCAACAGCAGCAGCCAAACAGCAAGCAGTGCGGGATACAAGTTGCAGTGAGCACCAGCACCAGCAATGCCATGATGAGGCTGGCCACAGCAATGGACACACTGGCACTGATGTCTTCAATGAGCAGCCTAACAGCAACCAGCAAGCATGCAGAGCTGCTGCAGATGGTAGCAGTCAAGACAGCGGCATCATTGCTGTTACTGCAGCAGATCTGCTGTCTGCCCTTGATGGCAACCTGTGCAGGTGCACTGGTTGGAGGCCAATTGCTGATGCGGCCAAGGTGGGGCTGTCTGGTGGGGCAGGCCTTGAACAGCCATAGCCAGCCTTGAGCAGATGCAAGTACCCTCAGCACATCTGCTGCTGATCACTCATATCTGCTGCTGTTTGATTGCTGTAGTACTTGAGGGTAATGTTGTGTCTGTGCTGGGTGGCACAAGGAGAAGACAGCCGAGGGTCGTGACAGGCAGGCAGCCACAACAACACACCCTCATCACATGAATGCCATCAACATATGCGGTCATGTGCAACACCACACCAGCCACTTGTGACGGTTTATTGGTTGCTGCTGCTGCTGGTGGTGGTGTTGATGGGTTTTGTTATGTTACACAGAGTTTTGCGTGTGATGTTGACATTGAGGACCTTGGGCTCAACACGCTCAACAATCAACAGCTGGGACCTATCAATCAGCAGCAGCTGCTGCCAGCTTGCATGGAAAAGCAGCAACAGCAGCAGCAGCAAGGCCAGCAACAACAACAGCAGCAAGTTGTGTCAGCACTGCACAGCCTTCAGCCAGGCAGCTTTCTTTTGCCTTGTTCCCTTCAGCAGCTGCTGGAGGCAATGAGGGCAGCAGCAGCAGCAGATGTGTGTGTGCACCTTGTAGCTGGCAACACAGGGTCGGGCATCTACAAGCAGCAGTGGCAACAGCTCACTGCATCTGTGTGTTTAGTCATTAAGCATGTGCCAGAGCTGCAGCAGCTGTCAGTCTTCTATAACGCAGCTCACAGCACCAACAGCAGCAGCAATGGGTCAGGAAGCGGATTGTCCACAAGCAACAAGCCCACAGAAAATGTGGAAGCGCATTGCTCGCTGCATAATGGTGGTGGTCCTGCTGCTGCTGCTGCTGATGATGTTGATGGCACTTCCTGTCGCAGCCCCCACCTTGTTGCTGGTGCTGGTGTGACACTCACGCAGCTCATCAGGGTGCTCAGGGACCTTGCTGCTGCTGAGTCAGCAGCAGGCCGGCAGCAGCAGGCACAGAATCTGTTATTCCTGGTGCAGCACCTGTCACGTGCTGCCGGCACACTTGTGCGCAATGCGGCCACACTTGGTGGTCACCTGATGCTGATCAAGTCAAAATCTCTTGAATCTGACCTGCTGCCGTTCATGATTGCAGCAGGTGAGGCCGGGGGGGGGGGGGTGTCTGACACCTGTCAGTGCTGGTGCTGTGCTGTGCACTGCTGGTCACTGTCTGTTGCCTGCCAGTCTTCAATGCCACTCCACCATCAGCCACCTTCATGAGGCAGGTGCTCTGACTCGGCATTGCGTGTATTGCTGCAACTTGCATGCAGGCGCTGAACTTGAAGTTGTTGATGTACATGGAAACTCCACATGGCTATCTGTTGAATCATTCTTGAACATTGATAGCAGCATTGGCATTGAAAGCAGACATGGGGTTGCCCCTGCTATGGTTGATATTGCCCAACAGTTAGGTAGTACTGCCCTCATCACAGCAGTCAGGCTGCCGCTGCCACTGACAGCCAGCAGCAGCAGCAGCGTTGATGGCAGCACCAGTTTCCCGCGTGTGTGGTCCTACAAGCTCACCACTCACAGGCATGCCAATGAGCATGCAGCAGTTAACCTGTGCTGCTGGCTTGATGAGCGTCAGCACACAGATCCTGCAATGATGAATGGGCATGCTGGCAGCAGTCGCTTTGATCTGCGCATTGCTGTTGGCACATATCAAAAAGGCAGTAGTTGCAGCGGCAATGGTGTATGGCTGTGCAGCAGAGCTGCTCATGTTGAGACTGCTGTGCTGAAAGCTCTGCAATCTCACCAGTCTGGGCAGCAGGGGGGTGACCCGCCAGCACCGAGTCTGAGTGCTTTACTGCAGCAACTTCCTGAGCTGTTGATGAGAGATGTGGTGCCTGCCGGCAGGCTGTCTGAGTACATCAGGTGCGTGATATGACCGGTGGCAGCCCCTTCACACTCAATGTCCTGGGCTGTTGGCTGGTGGGTGTGAGGGGCTCAGGGGGCTAAGTGATCAGATGATGTGCGTGCAGCTGTCTCACCACCGTGGGACAAGGTGGCAGGCCAGCTGTCAAGCACCCTTCTCTGAGACCCAACACAGACTCTGCTGTGTCAAGGAATGCGATTGGTTGTCACCAAACCAACAGTCATTGGCTGATTGCAGTGCAGCTCATTTGATGTTGAAGCTGTTGTGTTTCAGGTCTGTGGCGCCCGCACTGTGCCTCAAGGGTCTGGCCACAGTACTGCCACCACAGCAGGACAAGCAACCTACAGCAGATGAATTGGCACAAACAGCAGCAGCAGGAAAGGAGTGTTTCAGGTGCCAAGTGACACCTGCCTTGCTGGCTGAGTTGCGCGCATCAGCTGTAGCAGCCCTGAGCAGCAGTAGTGTGACTCCTGCTGGTCATCAGGATCTGCCTGTGGACCTCATAGGGGCCCCACCCCTCTACTGGCCAACACAGAAGGTGACAGCAACGTCACATCAAAGTACACAATAACTGTGTCGCCATGTACACTGCCAAATATACACAATAACTGTGTCGCCATGTACACTGCCAAATATACACAATAACTGTGTTGCCATGTACACTGCCAAATATCTCATGTCAATCAGCTCAGTGTGTTGAAGAACAGTGACATGCTGACACAAGAGAGCAGTGATTGATCCACCCTGACTCACAGCAATGAGGTACCAGGGGTTTCTACTTGTGAATGTTCATTGGTGCTGATGACCTCTGCACCCCCAGCCCTCCACGCCCTTATCCCTTTTTTACTCCTGGCACCAATCCTGGCTGGCTGTTGTCTCCTCCCTGCTTGTGTCCTGCCAGGATGGCAGCAGTCTCCAGGTGTGTGGTGAGGCAGAGTATGCAGATGACACACCCCTGGCTGCCGGTGCGTTGTATGCCGCCTACGTCACCTCAGCCCAGCCTCATGCGCAACTGCTGCGAGTGGACTGGCAGCCAGCACTGGACACCAAAGGTCAGCAGCAGGGTGGCCATCTGCTGCAGCAGCACCTGATCAGGCTTGAATTGATGTTGCACATCACCATGACAAGTGTGTTCTGGTGGCTTGCAATGTCAGTCCGCAACATCTGGCCGGGTCAACACAGACCAACTTAGTGCATGTCACCGCCAGGGTCCTTGTGGTGCCACCACATCAGCTGGACTCAGAGGTCGTGGATCTGGTGGTATGTGGTGCAGGGAGGGGCCGGCTGTAGTGCTGCTCATTTTCACAAACAACAACCTGCAGCCGGTGCTCCACAAGCGGAGTGCTTAGCTGTGTATTCTCCTCTGCTGCTGTGCACCAGGTGTTGTTGGCTATGTGTGTGCTGATGACATACCAGCAGGGCCCTCGGCCGAGATCAGCGCCAGGTCAGCCTGGTCTGTGGGGCCCAGTGAACCGCTGTTTGCCCACGACACCGTGGAGTATGTGGGACAGCCCCTGGGCCTGGTGCTGGCAGATACACTCACTGCTGCAAGAGCAGGAGCAGCACGGGTGGTGGTGGAGTATGGGCTTGTACCGGCAGGCAACAGCAGCAGCAAGAGCAGCACAGGGCCCAGTGATCATGATCAGTATGTCAGTGACAAGCCACTGGACTCTGGGAAGCTGGCAGATGTTGTTGGCAGCACTCCTTGTGACCCCGCCAGCAGCACCGTTGCTGCCGGGCATGTCAACGGGTGTCACATGATAAAGCCAGTCATCACGCTGGACGAGGCAATTGCTGCAGACAGCTGGTATGACTTGTCAAAACTGCCAAACACCAAGGCCTGCAAAGGTGTGCGATTGTTAGTTGCTGCAGCCTCAACTCATCAAGTGGACTTGCTTGGTGAAGTCGCTCTACATGCATTGAATCAACGCCACACTTCATCAGTGGTTGGCTGGTGGACATTATGCTTGGACCTGGTGTGGGGCTGATCAGCCAGACAATGACAGATGATCAGCATGATCCTGCTTACAATGACAGGACCTGAACAACACATGCTGAAGCACCCCTGTGTTGGTGCATGCTGAACTCCATTTTGACCATGCTGATGCCTCGTCTGTCAGACTGTCTGGTCCATGCCCAACATTCATTTTGCAGCTGTTACCGCTGATATGCAGGTGATGTATCTGCTGCCCTGGCAAGCAGTAGTCAGGTAGTGCAAGGTCGGTTGCAGATTGGTTCTCAGCGTCACTTTTACATGGAGCCTCAGACCGCCGTTGCCACTCCTGAGGAGGCAGGCCGCATGACAGTCATCAGCAGCTGCCAGGGAACAGATTCGGTGCGCCTCACAGTGTGCAGCTGTACTGGAGGGTGTTGAAAGGGGGGGGAGGGGGGCTGCCGATTGAAAGGTTGCTGCAGTTGTTGCCTCACAGCTGTGCTCTGTGGCAGTGACTGTTGACAGAGTTGCGCTGAGCTACATACAGCTCACACCACCATGGCAGGAGTTTGTGACTGCTTGCAGCTGCATGGCAGCGCTCAGCTTGCTCAGCATACCGTGGAACATGATGCTGGATTAACAGTGCCAAACTTGTGTGTAGTGGTTTGTCACCGCCCTGATCATGCTTCACCTGTGTCCTGAGTGCAGGTCCTTCATGCAGTTGCCCGTCTGCTGCGGTTGAAGCACAATCAGGTACATGTCAAGTGCAACAGAGTGGGAGGAGCGTTTGGTGGCAAGGTGAGGGGGGGGGGGGTTCTGTTGATTGGAATATGCAAGTTCTATTCGTTCTCAAGTCGTTGGTAGTGGCCACACAGCTGAGTTGCACGAGGCTCTGCAAGTGTGCAATAGACCCTTTTGGCAATATGGAATGCCAACTTGTGGGGCCAGTGACAGGTATGGCATGGCTGCTTGCTGTGTTGTTGATTGCAGGCTGACAGGGCGATGTTCCCAGCGGCGGCGGCAGCAGTAGCAGCACACAAGTTCAGGCGGCAGGTGGGTTCAAGCACAACATGGATCATATGGCCTGACACAGGTTATGCATTGCCCCTGCAAATGTGTTGCTGCTTCTGCAAGCTTCTGGGTCATTGCTACTGTGTAATGTGTCTGCTTGCCGGTCCTGATGCATTGAGTGTTGATGATGGTGGCTCCTGCAACAAACCGCCATCAAATGATTCTGGCACAAGTGATTGCAGCTGCAGTGCCATGTCAGGGTGTTGTCTGCTGTCATGTGGTGTTCCAGTCCTGCTTGAGTGTGGCATGTGTCTTGGTGTCGCATGGTGTGTGTCAGGTGAGGCTGGTAGCTGAGGGCAGTGTTGATGCGTCCATGACTGCTGGCAGATGTCCTATGGCTGTGGAGTGGTCAGCAGGCCTGAATGAACAGGGCCAACTGCAGGCGCTCAACATTGACGTCACTCTGGTGGTGAGTGCAACAACATACGTTCTCTGAGGGCAGCAGTGGCTAGGTGCTGTTGACCTGCACATTGCTGTGGACATCAGCTGCTGCTTGCGCCGCCCCTTGGATTGCTGCATTCCAACATGTACCTGCATGCAGTATGACTTGGAAGCCAGGTACGTGACTGATCAGCATAAATGATCTGACACATACGCCAATGTGGGTCAACAGGTGTCAGTCTGCTGCTGAGGAGGTTGAGTGATGAGCTGGGCAATAGCCCAGACAAGCAGCAGCTCCTGCATGTGGCAACAGCATCTTGATCCAACATTCCCACTCAGGCCTGTTGTGCTCCTCATCATTCCAATGCTCTTCTGCCTATGTAGGCCGGGGCTTTCTTTGCTGTCACGGGTGTTGAGGCCTGCAGCATTGCTGCGTACCTGGACTCTGTGTATGACATCCCAGCATTACAGACTGCTGTGCGTGCTGTGCGCTGCAACCTGCCTCCCCGGAGCACTGTGCGGGGGCCGGGCAAGGTCAGCGCCACGCTGATTCTGGAGCAAGTGCTGCAGCAGGTGGCAGCAGCAGCAGGGCACAGTCCTGAGAGATTCAGAGAGGGCTTGATGATCAAAATCCCTCAGGAGGCACTGAAAGCAGCAGCAGCGAACCTGGATGAAGGTGTTGTCAATGGCACAAGTACAGCAGAGGTGCTTGAGGAACAACAGCCGCAGCAGCAGCAGCTACAGCAGCATGATGCAAAGGAGTCAAAGCCCAACAGCAGCATCATGCCTCCCATCCCACATCCCAAGTACTACCGTCCCGCATCCTCCTCTGAGTCTGATGGCACGCAGGACATCACACTGCACACAACATTTGGCAAGCCCATACTGCTGCACACCTACACCCTGCCGTACATGTGGCAACACCTGCAACAAGTCTCTGATTACGCAGCAAGGAGGGCAGCAGTTGCCAAATATAATCAGCAGAACAGGCTCAAGAAAAGAGGCCTGGCTCTGGTTCCCGTCAGGTGGGTCCCATCTGGACCACTGCAGCCGGGACCTTGATTGTGTCAGAGAGTCACACACACACACACACAGACACACATATACACACTGACAGCATAGGGACTTGTCCTGAGGCTGCCAATACTTGCAGCCGCCAGCAACACCAGCAACACTGATACAGCAGTGTTGCTGATCTGACAGGTGATTGGTACTGCTTGTCCCCAACTTGGTGGCTCCTGATCCACAGCGCCTGGAGCTTTCTATCTTGCAGTGTACCAGTCATGGTGCCAGCGAGGGGAGGTGGGGGTTTGGTGCAGCTGTTGGTGCATGATTCTCATGAAGCAGGTGTGAAGAGTCATGACAGCCATCACTGCTGTGGCCACTTCCTGTGCAGGTTCCCAACATTCCAGGGCAAGAAGCTGGCGACTGTGACGCTCTACTCTGATGGATCAGTACTGCTGTTTCATGCTGGCACAGAGATGGGACAGGTGAGGCTGCATCACTCCTCTACGAGTGCTCAGCATTTGTGCTAGGACATTGTGCTTGAGGCTGATGACAGCTGCTGTGAAGGGTGACGTGCTGCTGCATGAGCAGGGTGCAAAGGCCTGTAGGTAGCAAGGCTGCGGCAGGGCGCAGGACCCTGTAGGTAGTTGGGCACAAACAGGATGCTGCTGGATTATTTACCACAAGCGGTGGCACATGTTGGTTGACGCTGCAAGAGCCAACAGCTTGCAGTTGCTGCCATGGTTTGGAAATGCCAGCACTTGATTGTCTCAACGGCCCTTGCAGCATTGTCTGTAAGTTCTCATCTGTCACAGCCAATCCTGTGCTGCTCCTTGCAGGAAGCCCTGAGAACCAATGTCTGTGTGTTGCTGATCATGTGCAGGGCATTGGCACCAAGGTGAAGCAGGCTGCTGCTGCCAGTCTTGGTCAGCTGCTGCCAGCAGGTGAAGCTGCAAAGCTGCTGGACTACATCAGGATTGGCACGGCAAGCACTGAGCTGATGCCTCATGCAGGTGATTCAGACGGAGACACAAGAACCTTTGATACCATGTTGAGATTCTGAAGCGAGCTCTCTGCATCTGTTGCTGCTTAGTCTACAGTGCATCAGGTCAAAGACAGTCGTGGCCTCCTGCAGATTTCAGTGCCTGCTTGGCTGGCAGTTGTCTGATCCACTGTGTTCCCCAACTTCACCTGCTGTGTTTGCACCTGTGGACATGAGGTCGGTCTGACTCACAGCAAGGTGCAGCCACATGCGCCTGTTGGGCACCACACGTGCGATCATGACCATGATGTTCATGTTGTTGCACAGGCGTCGCTGCTGCCAGCACTACCTCAGAGGGAGCGGTTGCCAGTGTGTCTGCTGCCTGTGACATCCTGGTGGAGAGACTCAGGGCAGCAGCTGAGAAGGTTGCAGCGGCAGCAGAAGACACTGACAGCAACAGTCCTGAAGGTGTTGTGCTGTGGGAAAAGATTGTGTCCGAGGTTGCTGAGCCAATCCCAGCTATCTGCTCACGGGTGTGTTGGCGCTGATTGCCAGTTTGGGCACTGCTTTGTTTGGGAGTAAGACTCAGTATGCCCAGCACAGTGAGGTGTGGCACAGTACTGGTGCCTCTCACACCTGCCAGCAGAGCCTGTAACTGCTGGATGTTTTGTCTGCAGACCTGGTCCTTATCTTGCCTAGTTGCTGAGCTAGGTATGTGCGTCTGCTGTGTTGTCCAGGAGGTGATGACTGCCACCGCACTGGCTGGCTTTGCTGCTGATGGTGGTGGCTGGTTCAGCTACCATGTGTTCGGTGTTGGAGCTGCCGAGGTGGAGGTTGACTGCTGCACGGGGGAGCGCCAGCTGCTCAGGGCGGACCTCATGATGGACGTAGGAAGGACAGTCAACCCTGCTATTGACCTTGGGCAGGTGGGACAGATTCACCAATATTTCCAGTATTGAGGCTTCACCACCACCGGCACCAGGATGGTCTCGCTTCTCATGGGTGCTGGCCATTTTTTATCGCACTCATGCTGCTGTGTTGCACCTAATGATGGCACAATACTAAGCACGGAACTCAGCCAGCACTGCTAATGCTGTTCCTTCCGCAAACTCTGTTTTTTACTTATCTGTTCATGCTGGTGCTGCTGTGCCCAGGTTGAGGGTGCTTTCATGATGGGTGTCGGTCATGTGCTCCATGAGGAGGTGGTTGAAGATGACATCACGGGAAAAACCATTAGTAACTCGACATGGGAGTACAAGCCACCAGGAATACATGAACTGCCACAGGTAAGGTCTCGCTGCTCATGTGTGCACATATGTGTTGTCATGCCTTGTGATGCCAGAGGGTGTTTGGCCCTGTTATCCAGCACTGGACAGCTGTGCTATGCATGTTTGCACGGTCCAGCTTTCTACGCCACTGCTCACAAGCTCACTTGGTCATGTGCTTCTCACATCCCATTCTGCAAATGCAGGAGCTGAATGTTCACTTACTGAAGGAGTCACCGGTTCATGTACCCCGGCGAAAACAGCTCAGTGCCAAGGCAGTGGGTGAACCTCCCATGCTGATGTCAGCAGCAGTAGCATGTGCACTGCAGGATGCCATAACAGCAGCATGGGATGACTTCAGCATGCAACAGCAGCAGCAGCTTTGTGCACATAATGAGAGTCTTGCCGGTATATTTGATATAAAGGCTTATAATAAAGAAGCTGTTGGAGTGCAGAGTGGTGGCAATATTGATAGGGAAGGAGTGTGTAAGCAGCTGCAGCAGCCTGCTTTAGAGCTGCCAGCCACCACAGCAAACATCAAGCGTGCACTGCCTCCCTTGCTGTAGAATTACTACTAGTCGCTGCAGCGAGCAGCTTGTAACAGGTACTTGTTGGAGAGCCGGCGCCGCTGTTGGGCCCTTACTACGCATACTTCATATGCAATTTGTCTGCATGGCACTGCGCAGCGCATATTGGGGCTGCAGCTGCAGCGGCATGCACAGGTATGCGGTTCACCAAACGGTGTGTTGGTTCATTGTCAACAAGATGAACATCCTGTGACATCATATATGTACTGGTTACCTTGCACTATTTTTTCAGTATTATCATATTGCTACCAGTCTTGCATACATGCAAGACTGGTGACGAAATAATAATTATAAACATAGTAATGCAAGATAACCAGTACGTGTATGATGTTATAGGTACATATATGATGTCAATATATATGCCCAATATATCGAGCAAGGCTTAGGATGGCTTAAAGTAGGTGGACTTGAGGGCATGGATCTGGCATATAGGCCCGCCTACATTCCACAGTCAGGGACTACATGGACACAGTTGTGCTTGAGGACATCTTGCATGTTTTGCATCATGTTTCTGAGCTTGAGATTGAGTCGGATGATAGTCAGCAGGTTGAACCTGCAGACATTCTGCCGGAATCTGGTCTGTGTTTTTTCTGTGTGTGTGCCCCCATGAGCCATTAGCTGGCTCCTTACGGGTGGAAACCCTTGAGGTAACTTGTAATAGTAATAGTAGTAGTAGTAGTAGTAGTAGTGGTGGTAGTGGTGGTAGTGGTGGTAGTGGTAGTAGTGGTAGTAGTAGTAGCAGTAGTAGTGGTGTCACTCGTATGGCTGTGGTCATGTGTTGTTTTGGGTATATCATAATGATTTTTTGGTCTATGGTCAAAGTCCGACGCAGTTGTGGCACAGGGCACACTATACAGGAGTAGTAGCCTCAAGGGTGTGCATGCAACAGGTCATGATCATGATAACCAAACCGAAGCTGACTACCATACTTTCTTCTACGATGTAAGTTAACATCAATGACAGATGTCTGGCAGATAACACAAATCGCACTTATTGGGGTTGCAACTTCCGAGATATGCAATGTAGTGCACCTCTGCCAAAGACGCCTTGCTCCGCTCATGATCTTTCATGCAGGATGTCGATGCCATCTGGGCCAGTGCACATGCATGTCATGACAATGATCATGCTTGGCATCATTTATATGCTAGTCACAGGATAGTGCAACGGTCTGAGCGAGAAGCGACTGCTTGCCTAAACCCTTTCATCTTAAGATCCGCAAGCTTGCGGATGGAGCAAGATGCCGTGAATACAGTGGGCTGAGCCCCTGTAAGGAGTTAAGCCTGTGATTGCCGGGAGGCCAATGTATGCCCCCGACAGGTGTAACGGATCCATAAACAAACAATGAATTAAATTCTGTTGAGGAATGCAATGAGTCTGAAAGCCTGAGATCGGTGAAAATTAGACCTTTCACCGGATGATGCACAGATTGCCATCAACTGGGTGGCATCCGTTGGCGATCTTATAACATCACCATGATGGTACTACCAACGCGTGACGCGTGACCGTTCTGGGAATGCTTCAACAGTACTGCATTGTCTCAGACAATGCCATTTCGGATGACATTTGGAGGGCCCCTCCCGTTGTACTGGGGCAATGCACCATGCACGAGGTCGTGACTTCGAGTGATCACTTCGTCCCGACCGGGGAGTTTGGAAGGGCCACCGGCTGAGTGGGCCGGCTCCGGTCACCGTGACGAGGCTCAGCGTTGGACGCTGATGCACCCACTGTCATTACATCACACTGCCAGGCCATGGCGTGTTCATGTCTCGGCATACCTCCCGTAATCGAAGAGAACTTCGATGCGGGTGTGACGCCTGCCAAATGGCAATGCCGCTGGCAGATGACTCTGTAAAACTGGGCGGATTGTGGCATGGCACGTTCAAACGTTGGGTGGACCGCCAAGGACGCCAGTGCCACACATGTAACAGTATTTACAATCTGCATGCAACCCGAGGGCTGCTCCACCTTGATGCAATTCAGCCCGCACACAAGTCATAAGTCGAGCCAAAAGCAGTGACCAAAGTGTGTATTTTCGAACCAATTTTGCCAGCGACCCCTAGGGGGCACAAGCTCAGGATTCTTTGAATGAAACACACCTGTAGAGCTCCACAGATCAAGAACTGTACCCTGATTTCGAGCCAGCAGCAGGGCTCAGGGCCCTAAATCCTTATCAATCTTCTTCACCATACGAAGCAACCCCTCATAGCTGAACACACTGTCCGGTTCTGCGGGGTCCCAGTAAAGCCTCCTAAATATCAAGTCCAGCAGGATCTCCAGCTTTGCATACAGTGGTCGAGGTTTAGGGGCCCCAAACCTTGCACTCAACCTGGGTCTAAAGATCTCTGGCAAATTGCTGCTCATATTTCCTGGTGCTGCAGCAATTGTCTCACTGTCTCCCATGGCAATTGATGCTGCGGCACCATTGTTACCGCCTTCCATCCTTTCTTTCTCCAAGGCCCACTCTAGAATGGATGAGTACCCGGCAGCATCTAGGTCACTTGCTGTTGGCAGTGACTTGGCATCAGCGACACGACCAAACGCCTCCAAAAAGTCAATGAAGGTCAGTGTTGTGTACCTGCAAGGTAGTCAATCAGGTTCAACACAACGTCCTCTAGTTGCGATTGTTGCGAGCGCTTGCTGCACACCTTTTCACTCTAATGCAGTGTGCCATGCTATTGCTGATGTGCTGTGGTACTGCAATCGACTGTCTGCGACATGGCTGTTGGCACCGTGCATTGTGCACAGCACTGTCTGCAGACTGTTTCACCACCCATACACACCCACCGGCTGTAGTCTTTGATCTCATCGATCACGAACATCCTAGCCCACAGGAATGCCAAGTTTGCATCGGCCAGTGTGAACTGACTGTCAATCAGCTTTGCATCAGCCATCAAAGCTAGCCAGCCATCCAGCTTCAGCACTTTCGGGCGTAGACCTCCTGCACTAGGCTTGAGCCGATATCGACTGTATAGTGCCTTCAGCAATGTCTGAGGACAAGGAGAAAAACAAACATGACAGGGCGTACATGCAGTGACACACCAATGGCTACACTGGCTGTGCTCAAGCATTCCATGGCAAGCTTGAGCATTGGCTAATTCTCACACAGCATGTTGGCCCTGCATGCGGCATCAACTCCTCGGTCAGAAACAAATCTCCTTGGCATCCAGTTGAGACCAGCCCTCTCACCTGATGCTGTTTGAGCAGCATATCTACCTCCTCCGTGTACAGCCTTTCAGTCCTGAAATCATTGCTGACCAGCATTGCCATAGGTGGCAGACGTGGCAGCAGGTTGCGTTCAAACAGCAGCTCCACAGCAACACCCAGGTCAGCAGTGCTCTGCCCTTTTCCATACTTAGCCAAAGCTGCAGAGCAACAGTCACCACTGACCCATGAACTACGGATGAAACATGCTAGCACATGCCAGCAGCCCAGCCAGGCCTGTCAGTCTCAACATCTCAGATGGCAGGCTGTCTGTCATTCAGCCACACTTGCTGACACCATTCATGCAGCCAGGGGGAGCAGCAGCACCAGCAGCATTGCACCAGCAGCCGCAACAAGCTGGCCAGTGGCAGTTTTGCAATGGCGACAGCAGGGTCCCTGGCAGCCTGCCCTACATCTAACATTCCATATCACACAGACCAAGTGCTCATTGGCAAGAGCACTTACGCTCAAGCTCAGCATTTGAAGCTGCAGTCAACCACCCAGCTGGTCACCTACCTAACCTGACCACAGCCTCCATGAATTCAAACCTCATCATGGCATGCTCGTCATTGACAGCCACATCAGGGCTGTTCTTATCCGGCTGGAAATTGCATACTATGAAGATGGTGTCACAGTCACTGCGCTTGCATGAGAGGCTGTCTGGATCACAAACTCCAGCTTCATCAAGCAAAGAGGAGTAGGAGTTGAGCGGCATGTGGTAAGGGTCATTGCCGCCACAAGCATAGTATACAAAGATAGAGTAGAACGCCTGCAAATAACACGCAGATGAAAGGAGAGCTATTTGAGCACATTGACTGCAACCAGCTCAAGGTGCCAGCTCATAACAATTAATATGGTGACTGGTAAACACACAGTCGCAATCAGGCAGGTTTCTGCCAAGGGTTTACAGGTTGATTGGATGATATTACCTGGTAGTTTCTTTTCAGCATGTCGTGCACATCCTGCATAGCTTGCTTATCACTCTTTCCAGCCGCATTGCCCTTATTCTCCCTGGCCAGCATGGATGTGAATTTCTCCTTGCCACATGCGCGGGTCCAGTCCCGCTCAAACATCTTGTCAAGAGTCTGTAACAAGCAGCCCATAAACAGGCTGAGGGTTAGCATTGGATTATGTGTTATCTTTGCCCCATCTGTGCTGCATGTTGAGGTACTGTGCATATGCGCGATGCTACCTGGCTTGAACCAAAATACAACAAGGTCGGTGTGGCAGCTCGCTTACCGCCCCTCCATCATAGAATGCCCTTGCATCTGACTCCTTGGCACGAGACTTGAATATGCTTGAAGGCAGTGTCCAGGGCTCGCGGGCCTCTGTCAGCTGCACAGCTATGCTCTCCTCAGTCACAGTGCTTTGGCTCTTCATAATTGCCTGCAACAGATACAGCAACAACACCCAATGTTGATGACTGACAGAAGGTTTTCAACTCTGCTCAACAGGTGGCGCCATTGCCAAAGCGCCACAGTGAAGTGCTACATGCTGTTGTATGGTGGGCAATATTCAGAAACCATGCCCGAGCTCAGTACAGGGTGATTCACTTGTTTGAGTTCTGCCAGCTTGAGCTCACCTGTGCCGTTATTGACAGTTGCAGGTTGTCAGGTCTCAATCTGCCATACGCTGCAGAATCCAGCAGCTCGGGTTGTGATACTGTCAGCGTATGGCTGCCAGGAAGAGGCACCAAGCGTGGTACTGGCTTCCAGGGCACGAATGGAGGTGCACTGCATGAGAGAATGCACAGCAGGAACCCAGGAGAATTGTCAAACGACACAGGTGTATGGACAGACAAGGCAGCCACAGAGGGCAGGATGATTCCCAAGCACTACCCATCCCGTTTGCAACTGATCATCCGCACTGCAGTGCAGGCAGCAACTGGCCATTCTCCCTGCTTCATCTGCAGACATGCCAGCTCACCTGCCTGGGGGCTTTGACATGATGCTGAGCACCTGTGCGAGTGGCATTGACTGCTGCAGTGCCAGTGGAACAGTTGTGGGACGAGCAGGGGGCCACACTGGTGGCACCTCCGCTTCATCCATGACGCTGCCACTGTTGTAGTACATGAAACACTTGCGCCCATTAGGCAAGCTGTACTCCTGAAACAGCCCCTTGCTCACCTATCACAACATATGGGCACAGGCAGCAGACGCTCAGTGATGACCAGCAACAGCTGCACCGCAGACAGCATGTGATGCTGCCGCAGAAAGGGACAGATATGCATCTCTCAAAGAAAAACCACAGCAATTAATCTGCAGTCAATGCAATAACGACTGTTTTGCAAGCTGTCCACTGGTTGAAAAGATTGGCATGAGTATTGCTGGTGTACCTGTAACTGATACTAGGACGGCATGCTCACTTTAGACCCCTCTGCATGTTGCCACATAGTGAGCACTGGTCGACTGCCTGGCCCATCTGAAGTGAACACATGGTTTTCAAAGGAGATCACAGTCCGAGGCCGTTGAGGAGATAGCACAACCTGAATCAGGTAGACCAGGTGTAGCCTGGGTTAGGGACTTGTATGTCTAGAGGGCAATGCAACTGCAGCTTGCTGATCTGGGACTTCAATGAGGGCAGTAACATAATGAGAGCTACCACAGCAGCATTCACTGGCATCACAAAGTTAAGCATTGCAACAAGCAAGCACTGCAGTTGTCACCTTCAATGGTATTCTTGGGGCTGCTGCCGCCAGCGTGTCCATGGAATTGTCAAGCTGTTCCTGCTGCTGCTGGCCTGCTGCAAAGCCTTGTGTAGCTTGTTGCTGCCAAGTGTCTGACCCAGATCTGGAGGTCGACGGTTCTGCTTGTTGCTGTTCTTGGTTGTTGCCACCTGCTGGTGTCGCCATGTTAGGAGCTGCAAGCAACTGTGCTGAGGGCTCCAACACAGTCAGGGGCACCCTGCCGCGCATTCTTTCACGTGTTGAAGGCCGCTCAAGGGAGGCTGTGCCGGTCTCACACCTGCACAACACACTGCTGCCCACTGAGCTTGCCATTGGATGGCTGAGAGGGTTCAACCCAAGAAGCAGGTTGCCACCAACTTCATCCCAGAAATGTCGTCATCTCATGTTGCATGTTGCAGTGTTGCTGGAGTGTCAGTAGCGCGGGCATGCTGACACTTGCTGACCGTGGCATGATGCCCTTCAACCTAGGTACACAAACGCACCTGCCTACTGTTGTCATTTGTGCAGTGGCCTCCAATAAGTCACCTGCTTCTGCAGGAGGTGCTGTGGTGACCATATCCTCGGCAGCATGCTGCAAGGGATACTTTGGGTTGGCCTGGCGGTACTCACTGACAGCAGGATACCAACGTGCATTGCCTGTTGTAACACATACAGAGAGGCTGCAGGCTCAGTTTTGACAAGAGGATTGGATCTCTGTATCTGACTCCAAATATCAGGTGTATGAGACTGCCATCAATGGCACAGTAGCAGCACAAGGCCACCAGCTCCACTGTCAGAAATAGTGGGTATATGAAATGGAAACGCAGTGCAGTAGCCCCCCAATATGACTTTCTGTACCAGAAGCTGTCTGACAACTGACCTGCCCTGGCTCTTGCTTCTGGTGAGTCTTGCCACAGGTGTTTCAGCGGCCTACACAGTAGTCGGTGCAGCGCCTGTGCTGACTCAGGTTCCTGCTGCAGCCAGTCCCCCTGCTCATCCCACAGCTGTCGCCGGTATGTTCTACAAAGCAGCAGCAGTAGATGCAACTTGCTCAGGGTATATCATTGGGAAGTAGACCATCTAATATATTGAGGCCGCTTGAAATCCAGCGTATGCGAGATGTACCTGCATGAATGTATATTTGAGCATGTTGTCACAGTTGTTGTGGCTGTCTCTGCGCTGCAGTAGAGCGCACCTCCTTTGTTTGCCAGCTCCCTCTATACCAAACATGCCCTGACTCCCCTCATTCACATCAAGGAACGTGCTGTCCATCCACATCAAGAACTGCTCCCTGTCATCAGGTGCAACAGCTGGGCTGCCTGGCATGCCAGCAACACTGGTTGCAGCACCTCGACTTCTCAAGCTACGAGGTCCCTGTGAGCTCCTCAACCGAGCAGTCCTGGGCGGTATGATGGGCGCTGGCCTGCCCAGGCCAACTGCCACAGCATTTAGTTCTGCCTGACCTGCACTGGGAGACCCAGGCCAGCCACTGCCAGCTGCAGTGGGACTAGATGGACTGCCTGCCCTGAATGCCTCACTGTTCCCAACCAGTTCTCCAGCACCTCTGGATATAGGTGGAAACACCACCTTGGGCCGCAGGACTGCAGCAGCGGATACAACTGTGTCTACTGCTGCAATCCTCTGCGTGGTGTTGTCAGCACCAGCCTGAGCAGGTGAGGCAGTGCGGTCAGGCTGGAGGGCAGCAGGAGATACAGCCCTGGCAGGGCTGCAGCTCTCTCCTGCTGAGACAGCAGCCGCTGCACTGAAATGATCGGTCAAACGCGTTGCAAGTAAGGCTGCAGACGTGTCTACAGGTTCTGGACTGATTGGCCCCTCTAACACCCTGTCAAGAGCTGCTGTTCCTGCTAGCTCTGCTCTGTACATGTGTGTCCTGTTGTCTGGGTGGCTGGACAGGTTTTGAATGATGGCTGCCAACAAGTCCAGCAGCTTCATCTCAACCTCAGAGGGGGCGTCCTGGAGATGAAGGTGAAGCATCACGAAGCTGTGGCAGCAGCCAATATAGCGGTGAATATGCAGGGGCCTTCGGTGATTCATGCAAGCACTTGTGCAGCCCTGATTGTTTACACAGTCTACCCACCCGACAACTGATCACTTGGTACAAGCTTGTGTTGGCTTTGAGGAGGACCATCAATCCTTTTCTTGCTAGCTTTGGTTGGTTTGCACGCAGTGTGCTGAGGTTCAGCATTGCAGCCAGCAGCACAGTCAACAGCTCCAGCACACCTGAGGAGCAGCAGCACAACAGCACAGTGCAGGTGGATCTTGTGCACAAGCTGTGTGGTACATGCACTGCCTGTATCGTACCTCCTGTGATTCGAGTAGGGTCGTGTTGTTGACAGCAACGCAGGCCCTGGCATGCCCAAGCTGGTGACTGTTTGTCACATGACCGCGCACCTTCCTGGTTGTTCACATCTCTCTCATAGATGCCATACTCCTTGTCTACCAGATGAGTCAACAACGGAAGTGACGGAAGCTGACCGCCGTCCTCAAGCACCATAAATTTTGTGGCAGTCAGCCTGCATGAAGCAGCAAGAATTGCTGCACAGTTGCAGGAACCCTTGCCAGCAGTGATGGCCTCCTCAGCACCCGCTCCAGTAAGCATCTTGTATGTGCCACTTGATCACACTGATGTCAGTGGGATGTGTTTGCATCCCAGCCACTCACCTCAAAAGGTCCACCAGGGCTCCCAGAGCTCCCACAACAGCCGCAGTTGCCTTTGCCTCTCCCAGCAACTGAGACATTGCTGGCGCTCCCATTGATCCAGCAAAGCACACCCTGGCAATGCCCCTGGCACCACTGAGCTCCAGGAGTGGATGCCCTGTTCTGATCAAGCTCACAAAGCACGACATCACAGGCACCAGACCCACATGCACCCCTGCTGCTGATGTGGCTTCCTCTATTGGATCTGGTGGCTGCTGCTGTTTCAGTCTTGAACGACCTCCACCCGCTGCTGTTGCTGCTGCTGCTATAGGGTTGAGCAGCGCTTGCAGGTCAAATGGCAGTGGATTGGCTGGCTGCACAGCATCACCACGGCTATCAGATGACCTGTTGTTGTTTAGAGGCATCATGCTGGGTTTTCCGGGGCTTCTGCCACTGCTGTTGCTGCTACTTGTACTGCCTGTGCCGCTTACTTCAGCACTGGCTGATTGACTTTGTTTTGTCGGCTGTTGCTGCTGCCTTTGCTGCTCCTGCTGCCGTTGTTGCCACTCATCCCCAACCTTGAGCAGGTTATCATGTGTCTCAATCAAAAACTGTAGGTGGCCTGAGGCCAAGTCCCTTAGTGTGGGAGGCCATAGCCTGCTGTTGATGATGTCCAACAACAGGCTGCAGACACCTCCAGCAACCTGGTGCTTTTCAACATTTGCTGCAGCGCAGATTCAGAGGCACTTCTCATGCGCCAGCATTGCTGTTGCTGACAATCTGAAACATCAGATAGGGTCTGGGATATCACAGTAAGCATGGACAGAAGCAGATTGTGCAGCCGCACACACCATGTTTGCCAGAATTGCACAATGACTATCAGCACAGACACACCTGACTGTACTGCTGCATTCCACAACATCACCACTGACAGTTGCAGGATTTTCCATGCGGCAGGCAGACGCAGCCCCAGCACTGTCATCAAGATGTGCACAGTACGGTGCAGTAAAGGTGTCAACTCAGGGTCAGCTTGCATCCTGGGAGCGGAAACAGTCCACCAGCCAGGGCCGCTGCATGCACGATGGTGCAAGCAGGATGACAAAGCAAATGAGCAGACAGGAAAGCAGTGGTAGCACAAAGCTGCAAGAACAGTCCAGCTTGGCCCATCTGGCAATCAATTGCATAGCAGGATCTGCTGCCATACAGGAGCAAGTTTGCGTTCTGAGTCTGGAACCATGTTTAGTGCGCTCAACAAGAGCATACCTTCTTGATGGAGCTCCTGGTGCTTTGCAGCTGCTGTACACATTTGCTGCGTGCAGACACAATCGATGGGGCACAGCACACCTCAAGTCACACTTCTCTCGACAACCGCAGAAACTGCTGCCTGCTTGAAATGCTTGCATGATTTAGTGCACACACGCTCAGGGCATACAGCATGCAAGCTCATGTCTGCACAAATGCTGTCCAATGCTCTGCACATAACAAATGCTCCTTACCAGTCCTATGTAGGGGTGATGTTGGCTCTTCTTCAATGACGTACAGGCACAGAGATGCTGTCAAGAACTCAAACAGCTTGAGCAGTGGCACATCTGCACGCGCTTCTGCCTCTCTGTCTATTGGCATTGGCTGGAGTGAGCCTTGCAGACTCTGCCCTCTGGGGACCACTGAGGACTCAGCCAGCTTAGGGAGCCATGTTTCACCAACTCTCACAAGAACATCCAGACCCCAGTTGTCATCCAGTCCAGAGCCAAGCTGCTTGTCCAACTGCAGCACAAACATGAGGATGATGTGGACTCTTGTAACTGCTTGACTGCGACTTGCACTCCAACAGACAGCATGCTGTTGTGTATTGACATGCTGCTAACCACGTGCATCGTCTGCTGCACCCAAGCAAGTGCTTACGTTTGTGAGGGTCCTGTTCAAGCTTTTGTCCATGCTTCTCATGCGGTCGATGGTGCGTTTACTGTCTGGCCCTTCCTTCAAAGCATCTGATACTTCCCCCATGCTGAGAGGTGCTGGGTCTTCCTTAAGAGTGCCGCCAGGATGCAATCTGTCACTGAAGTCCCCACTGGCGATGTTGTTGAACAGCACACTCCTGTGATCAACAACACAGAGGCGTGTCTGGTACCAAAAAACACCACAAAGTGCGCAGGCTGTCTCTCAGCATTAGCAACTGTTGCCAATCTTCATGGGCAAGAAAGCAATGCTTCACAGTGCCAAGAAATGTCAGAGCCCACTCACTTTCGCTTGGACTGTACCAGCTGTAATTTGTCCTCCATGGTGTCAGCTTCAGCTGCCAGTGCACCAAAACTTGAATTAGACCGGAGGCCCCCTGGAGATGAGTCTGCATCGACAACCGGCCGGCTGCTGCTGTAGGTGCTGCTGGCGGTAGCGCTGGAAACCCTACAGGTTGCATGTGGGTAGCATTTGCCATGGTAGAATGCAGCAGCACCTGCTGCTCATGAAGGATTGTAGTATGCAGGGTGCTCTGCTGGTCTTGCAGCTTTCATGCACAGACATCCCAGTCCGATGGCTCACAGTGCAATGTAAAAGCCACTTTGATATTATAAGCATTGCAATGCGACCTCTCAACCTTCACCTTTGCTGGCCATGACTGGAGGCTCTGCTGTCATCATTGGCAACATCTGGGATCTCAGTTGCATTTTCAATACCCTGCTTCCACTCTGCAAGTGTCTTTTCAGGTGGCGGTGTGCAGGCCAGGTTGTCTTCCTGGGCAGCAGACGCAGCTCCACAATCGGATGTTTGCCCCGGAAGCCCAGGCTGTTTTGTGCTCGCAGCAGTTCCAAGCTTGCGCGACCGCATTTTGGTGAGCTTCTCTGCCTGCACATTCCAGACCAGCACATGCCTCAGCACATACAGCAGGGCTTTGTGCCATTCAAACCAGTCAATTGGGCTGGTATTCATCAGCTAGCTTCAATTCCCTTGTAAAGTGCTAGTGTCCAGTTGCTTACCGTCTCGTTAACATTCGCCACATCAATCGTGTCATTCAGTTTATTGATCATATTCTTGGTGAGCATGCTTGCAGCCGGGTTGACCTGAAATGCTCCTCCCAGCACCTGCCTGTTACTGGGGTGCTTCAGCAGGATCCACATGCCAGCCATGAGGTACTCAACCATCTGTATGTTGGTGTTGCTGGTCATGAGTGCTGCATACATAGCCAGCTCTGCAGAGTCAACTGCACCAGCCTGGAGCGGCCAGCAAGGTGCAGCAGTGTCCAGAGATGTTCAGCACACTGTGTTAACGGCATTTTCAATGTGCAATGCCACATGTCACGTGTATGTCATGTCACAAAAGATACTCAGTGACATCACAGCGACATGGCACCTGTATCTGGATGTATGTGCGTGACACACTGAGACCTGCCAGCATGCTGCAAGGGAGAGTAGGAAGATGTAATGCTCACCATGGTTGACATGTACATTATGCCAACTGCTGCTGTTTGCTGT
Source organism: Coelastrella sp. MACC-549 (assembly GCA_018290735.1). NCBI lineage: Eukaryota > Viridiplantae > Chlorophyta > Chlorophyceae > Sphaeropleales > Scenedesmaceae > Coelastrella > Coelastrella sp. MACC-549. The sequence goes on along the minus strand of JABEVS010000250.1, from coordinate 57,627 downwards.
ATAATTGCATCACATGGATCATCTATTGAGCATGTCAATGCTGCCTTCAGCAAAGCACCAAATGCTCCAATGCTCAAGAGATTTTCCCGAAATGGGCCATACAGGCAGGAGTCTCCTTTTGCACCAATTGGATGGCACGCCAGGAATGCCAGGCAGGTGCTGGCAGCAGCACGAATGTGGCCTGCAACACAGCACAAACAACATTTTGAAATACCCTGCATACCTGCTTGATAGTAGAGATGCAGGTGCATTGATATTAAAGAGCGGCTGTTACTTGTTTCAGCAGCCATGGTGAGCAGCGGACCTGCGTTGCTGAGCCCTGGTTCATCCTCAACCTCCAGCAGTGCCAGCATTGCCTTTGCAACACTGTCTCCAGGAGCATTCATGATGAAAGAAGCAGTCTTCGCGTGAGATGCAAGGCTTGCCAGCGTGGCACCTGGTACAAATACACATGTCTGTGGTCTGCAGCAATGAGGCATACATGACTTCAAGGAGGCCTGCTTTAGGCACTCCATGAGAATGAAGTATTTCAAAAAGGACCTACTGTTAAGTGTGAACCAACACTTTGTCACTATCAGTGATACAACCCACAGGCAAAGACAGAAGCTCGCTCATCAGCTCTCCTCAACTCACTCAGGCAGTGGCAGACGCGGCCCAGGTCAAGCTCACTGATCAAGATGCAGTCCAGGCCAAGCTTGCCCAGCTCTATCACGTGATCCTGTATGCATGCAGCACCAGGGGCTCATGTTATTGCCCGAGTGGGGTGCAGCTCAGAATGAACCACTGCAAGAGTTTGGCAAGGGCTAGCACACAGGACTCCAATGCATGTGTTGGGAACCTGTAAACTACTTGGTACCGTATGGTGTGAGTTTGTCCTGTGTAAAAGGGTTGCAAGCATACTGCAAGCAGTTCACCTGTGTAATGTGCAGTGGTTCCTCCAGGCTGTAATGTGCTGAGCCCCACATGGCCTGCGCACACGCTTCTGCCAGCGACACGGCTGTCTTGACATCCAGTGGCTCAGGGACATCGTCCTCTTTGACAGTGGAAGACTGCTGTCGTGACACCTGAGATCCGGCAATCTCACAGCTACCCAACTTGCTTGCTGTACTTGCTGCTGTCAGTAACGCGGCCACCTGCTGTGCATCTGTTGAAAGTCGCCGTGCTAAGGCTGGTGCCTCTGCTAAGGCTACTGAATCTGCATGATTTCCTTGCCCACTTGGGTCACCATGATGATTTGCATGCCTCTGCTGCATAGCAGCCTTCACATCAGCCTCTGTCATACCCTCACTCAGAATTTGGTCACCTCCTATAGCTAAAGCAAACTTGAGAGCATTCATCACATGGCTCAGCAGCCTCAGTGTAGCTTCAAACATCAGGTGCCCTTCATGCCGCTGTTTGATGATGTCCATAGCACCATCATCCAACACAAGGGTTGCCAGCATTGATGCCATGCAGTATTGCACCCTATTACTGCCAGGCCCCTGCAAAACATACCATTAGCAGTATTACATTGGTCACACTTTTGTGAATAGGCAATCACTGAGGCTGAGTCACAGCACCACACGCCAATGGACAGCAGCTTGAACTCCATCATCAATATGGCACCTTACCTTGGATTCAAGCAGGTTCAGGATCTTGGCGATTCCACCTGTAGCAATGAGCTGCGCACGCGCCTCATGGTCTCTCTGGATCAAGCTTGTGATGGCTTTGGCAGCTGCTTCCTTTCTAGCTGTGGCCCAGGCCCTGTCCGCATATCCCTCCAGGTTGCTACTCAGCCGGAACAGCACATCACAGCCTGGCTCCATTGCTACAAGGGGCCGGCGGCACGCTGCATCTACCAGCATCACAGACAAGCTGCCCAGCACCATTGCCTGCACGAGGATGGCGGCCCTTTGCTAAACCAGAAAGTGCATCTGTTATATGTATGCCATGCAGTGCCAGAAACAACACCGACCTGCGTATGTGTCATACAGTTGTTGGACGTAGCAAAACCACTGGTATCTTTGACAGGCCCATGCATAACTGCCGGTAGTTACTGAAGCATGGCTGCGTGATTGCCACACCTGCAGTTGGTTGCGCTGTGTCTGCGAGCATTTATCCCCTGCCAGGTATGTTTCCTGATAGTCAGGATCAGCGATGCAGGCCAGCGTCAGGGACTGCCGAGCCAACTGCAGATGTACACAGAGAAGTCAGTACTGGTGAATCACTAACATGTAAAGACCTGCAATAAGGGTCAGAGGACACTCTGGCTTCTTGTGGGACAACTCATAAACCATGCCTTGCCTTACCTGCAGAAGCAGATCCACCACATCAAGGTGCAGGAGTAGCCCCCGTGAGCGCTCATTGACTGCAAGGCCCCAGATGGCTGCGGCGCATGTCCTTGCAACCTGCAACCATTGATAGTTTCAACCACTGTGACAGCGCAACCATTGGCACGGCCAATGCCTGCCGGTCAAGGTACTGGTATGTCACGCAGCATCTGCATGGCCTGCCTGCGGCGAGCAAGTAGTCCTGCATGAAGGCTGGTGGTCACTGTCGTGCGTGGCTGCTGCAAGCCTACCTCAATATTTGCGCTCTGCAGATGCTTGACCAAGGGTTTCAGATGTGCCAGTCCCAATTCCGCATGGTGTGATTTGTTGATACTGATCTCCCACATGCCTCTGGCACCCTCCAGCTGCAACTGGTCATCCTCTGAATCCAACTTGGCTTGAAGAAAATTCAGCAGCAACTGTCGCCTCCTGCTAGGGTTCCATGGCTGATCTGCTGTCAGCTGCAAGCTCCCAGAAACATGCATGGTGGTTCAAAACAAAACTTTGCTGCTTGTCACCGGGCAGAACAATGGCATGTGCTTACTGAGTGCATCCCGTTACAAGTTGTACAGGGGGCCAACTAAGTTTAACTCTGAAGCCCAGGGCGGTTTAATGTTGGTTCGTCAGACTCCGGCTGCAAAAGTGCTGCTGTTGCAAGGCTCTGCATACCTGCTGCCATTCTTCATTGGTTTTAATCTCCCTCTTCTGCACTGCAAACTCAAGGTGCGGCTGATCAGGTCTAGTTGGCAACCTTGGATCAAAGTACTGTGGTGAGTACCACAAGTGCAGCTCAGTGCCTGTGAACATGCCAGTCCGCTTGATGATGCGCTTGCCATCTTCCTCAGTGACCTCTGTCTTCGTTTCACCTGCAACATACCTCATTGTGTCATGGTTTGGAACAGTAGACCTGCATGGGCACCTTGTTGGGCAATGCTACGAATCTGTCTTACCACTGTGATTGGGCTCATCGCCACAAGACACATTGAGTTGAGTTTTTGCAGCTCACCAACTTTTTCCCACTTTGTTGGGTCCTTTCCAAACAGTGTACCGACATGGTGGAGAAATTGCTCAAGACTGTCATCTGTGGTCGGCACATTACTAGTTCCAAGCAAGGGTATTCGAGGAGCATTGGCTGTCAGTAGCTTCTTCAGGCTCTTTGGTTTGACAATTGGTACCTGTAGTACCTGCAACATGCAAATGGCCCAAGGAACCCAGCAGCTGCTGCTTATCCATGTAGCACAATCAGACCAAGTGTAGGCCCGGCGTGTACTCTTCTTCTGGACAAGAGCCATCTATGCTGCACCAACTGTCCCGACCAGGCAAGCCTTTCGTATTGGAGGCCGATCATTATGCCTGTACCAGCGTCAATCCTGGACAACTCCAGTTTGTGTCACCTCATGTCTCTCCTCCAGCAGCACATCCACAACAAACGACATTCTAACTATTTAATCATCACACAGCTCTTGCAGCCCCTAAGGGCTGGAGGCAGTACTGCCTGTCACAGCAACTTGACTGATGTTGCATGTAAAGGATGGGACAACGTCGGATCGATTTGAAAGAGTTTTCACGAACATCCAAATCGAAAACTGAGATCTGTGTCATCCTGCTATGCTGCCTGGCGGTTCATATCATCTTTCGTGTGTGGGCGTGTCTCAGGTTACTTCCGCTGTATCGTAAAGCGCTGGCAGCAAAAGAATTGAACTCACGGTGGATTGCATATGCCGGCCCAGTCAGTCTGTGGCACGAGGCTGAACATACAGCTTAGCTCTTGTAGATGCTGCTGTCACTGCTCCCTTCCTTTAGAAAGAGTTACAGCACGGCACTGAAGCAGTTGAGCGTATGTATTGTTGGTAGCGGACCAGCCGGCTTCTACGCTGCTGACAAAGTAAGCTTTCAGGCATTTGGCACCTTCATTTCGAGCTGGGTGCTGGAACTGCTGTGTAGGGGCACACCTCACGGTACGCGCCGTTGGTGTGCAGTTGCTGAAGCGTTATGGTGAAGACGTTAGGATTGATATCATCGTAAGCATGCAGTCGCCGTTGCTCATTGCAGTGCAAGTACAAGCAGACATTCTGAAACTCCCCCTTTCAACAGGACCGCCTTCCAACACCTTTTGGGCTAGTAAGGACAGGGGTTGCACCTGACCACGGAGATACCAAGGTGATCCTACATGTTACCCGCCAGCAAATGATATGCTTGTCGAGCTGCCTTGCTGATCACTGCTGCACCCTGTAGAATGTCACCAACCAGTTTACAAGGATAGCACAAGACCCAAGAGTCAGCTTCTTGGGCAACGTCACCGTTGGCAAAGATGTGAGCTGTGCTGAATTGAGACAGCTCTATGGTGCGGTGAGTTGACGACAACACAGGCATGCCCGACTGGTTGGAAACAGTCCATGTGAGTAATGATGTACACCAGAGTACAGCGGTTGAGCTCCTTGCAGCATGCACTGTGTGGGGGGCCTGGGAGAGCCAAAAGGGTCCAGTAGCAGCATCAACGCCCTGTCTGCAAATGGCAGGGTGGTTATGGTTCCTGGTTATGTACTAATACCTGTATGCAACCACCCAACTGCAGGTTGTGCTGGCTTATGGTGCTGAGAGCGATAGAAGGCTCAATATACCAGGCGAGGTGAGAGCTTCTTGCACCGCATATTTGCCATTCTAGCTTTCCTTCAAGGCGCGATCTGCAGTTCTTGTGTTACCTCAACAGGGCTGCCCTGCTGCCTTTCCTGGTAGCCACAGTAGTGTTGAAGCACCTCTAGTGTACTGCAGCGACGCTGTGGCCAGTAGCTTGAAGCCCAGTAGCTTGAAGCAATCTGCTGATGTGCGTGCACTGTATGGTATGATAAGCAGTGCTGCTCAGGTTCCCATTGTCATCGCAGGACAGCAAAGGAGTTTTTGCTGCCCGTGAGTTTGTGTGGTGGTACAATGGTCACCCAGACCAAGAGCACCTGCAAGTAGATCTGTCTCAAGTGGAGGCGGTTGCAGTATGCGGGATAGGCAATGTGGCCCTGGACTGCGCACGCATACTACTTCGACCACCTCAGGACCTTGCCACCACAGACATTGCAAGGCATGCTTTGCAGCAACTGCGAAACAGCAAAGTCCGCCAGGTGCACCTGTGTGCACGAAGAGGTCCTGTGCAGGTGAGGGCTGTGAGATGTCTGCTTGTGAGCAGTGCACCAATAGCAGCCTGTTGGTCCCAGGTTTGACAACTCTCAGCTTTTAGACTTCATGGCAGCAACGTTTGCCAGTTTTTTGGCTCAGGATCGGCCTTCAAGTCCAGGAAGAGCGTCTCTTGTCTTCCCATCCAGGCGGCCTGCACACCCAAGGAGCTGAAAGAGCTGGTGACCATGCCAGGAATTGCTGTGCATGCCAATCCTTCACAGCTCCAGATATCTGAGACAGATCAGGCAGAAATGAAGGCAACACGCTTGAAACGAAGAATCTATGAACTGATCTCAAACGTGAGCAAGCTCAGCGGACCTGAGGTCAGCAGCTGACTGCTTGCAAACAACTGCCCACAGAAGTACGCCCATGAAGGCAGCTGATATGTGCTGTGCAAGAAAGATTGCTGACAGCAAAGACAGTCAGAATGTGGAGTGGATAGAGGTGCTGACAATCATTACCCACGTACCTGAGTGCAGGCTCCCAACACACCCAAGCCTGGTGCAGATAAACACCTGTATTTCCAGTTCTACCGTAACCCTGCAGCCATCATTACAGATGCACATAATAAGGTATGAACATTGTGGCAAACAGCAGTCTGTGTGGATGTTGAAGCACCCAAGAAGTTGACTTCCTGGTGTGGCGTAGGGTTCCTGCACTCAGATCCTCCAGATTCGCAACTGTTTCTGGTGACCTCACTTGTTGATTCCAGCCGACTATGTCGTTGGCTGTCGTCAGCTCATGAAGTGGTGTCAGATGTTGTTGTCAGGTATCAACTCAGAGGGACCGTTGCATTGTGAGTTTGCTTCTTGATGTCTACAGGTGCAAGCTCTACGGGTGGAAAGAACGACATTGATTGCAGATGCAGAGAGAGGTACCAGAGCAGTAGGCACTGGAGAATTTGACCAGTACCCTGTACAGCTTGTGCTGAAAAGCATAGGTTATAAGTCTTTGCCACTTGATGAGGTCCCTTTTGACAGCAGAGCAGGCATAGTCCCTAACGCAGCTGGCAGGGTGCTCACAGGTAAAGGAGGGCAGTTTCCTGCATACAACTGTACATGCGTCTTCTGCAGGTGACGTGCAGGCTTAAGTACCACCAGTGCATCAACTTTGTTGCGTGCGGCATGCAGTTGCATAATCTCAGCCGGCTCAGCCCATTAGGCTTAGGCCTTTCAGGCATCACCACTGCTTACTAGGGGTCAGTGTGTTGCAGTAATCCACTGCAGTGCAAGCGATAGCAAGCAGATGTCATCTTGCATGAACCTTGCATGCTGCAGGTGTTGACGCGCCTAAGAGCAGTGTCATCCCTGGGTTGTACGTGTGTGGCTGGCTGAAACGTGGCCCAACAGGCATCATTGGAACTAACCTGACAGATGCAGAGGAGACAGCCCACAGCATAAGTCAGGACCATGCACACCTGCAGCAGCCTACAGCAGGCAGGCTTGGCTTGCAGCAACTGTTACAACAACGGAGTGTTTCAGTAGTTGATTATGCTGGATGGGAGCGGCTCAACAATTACGAGCTGCAGCAAGGCAGGTCAGAAGGGTCCATACGTGTCAAGTGTGTGTCTCTTGCTGACATGCTGCGGGCAGCAAAACCAACGTAGGGCAGCAGGTTATATTTGACAAGCCATCCTCAATAGCTGAGCAACCTGAGCATTTGTGACAAATTCAAGGATTTCGCCCTGCTGTGCTGGCAGGCATGGCTGGCGCTGCATCATGACAGAAGGATTGCCGCAAAGGCGGTCTGCGAAAGCCAAGATCAATCTTAGTACGTTCCGCATGTTGTTTGGCAGCTGTCGCCACATTCATGTGGCCCCCAACAGTCCACTGCATGTACAGTACTTCAACACATATGTAGTTCAAAGATGACAAGGACAGGAACTTTCCATTGTACGGATCTTTTGACAACAACAAAAATGGTTTCATATCATCCGGCTCACATCAGGAGCTCTTGGGGAACGTGCATGTGACCATGACGCTTGAGACGACAATTGTTCAATTGTCACACAGGCAGTGGGTTGATGTGATCCCTTCGTTAACTGATCACATGGTTGCATCTAAGCGTCGTATGCTCCACAAAGAGTTTTCCACTGCATGGTCATAGATAGGTCCACTTGAACTTCGTTGTGCGGATACCTCCGTTGTCAACGCTGCATAAAATAAGTGACAGTGAGTTCTGGTTGCTGTGCTTCTGCCTCCTTTCACGTCAACGGGTGGATCAGTTAAAGGAGACCTTCTGGTACCAGGCAGCAGCATGCGCTTGCTCTAATGCGATCAGTGAGCACATCGATTAACCTAGGTCGGTGCTAACTACTGTCGCAAGGATGCTCCAAGTGTAGGCAGCCTAAAAACATGTTGACAGTAGAAGGGTAAAAGTCATGGGGGATGTCGAGGCTGGCGTGGGTTGGGGTTGCCCCATACCATGGATTACAAGGGATAGAGTGCAGCCTGACCGCTTGGTGGCGTTTCCAGCTGAGCAGCATGCTGAGGTGCAGCATCATGGAGGCAACCAAACCACAACTACTAAGTACAGCCTACTTACATTTGTTCCCAAGTCCCTCTTTGAACAGTACAGGTAAGCATTGACAAGTACACAGCTATATCTACCAGCACTTGAAGGCACTCATCACCAGGGCCTTCGTTGCATTGCAGACGAGTGGCCAACATTTACTTCACCTTGGTGGCCGCTCTGTCTCTAACGCCTTACAGCCCTGTCAGGTATGTGAGCTCGGTGGCACAGATGGCTCAGCATCGCTCATTACTAGACAAAGCTGGACCTGACGAACTACAGCAGGCGACTCAGGGTGTTGATGCCTCAAACGACACAACAATAGTGTATGTATTTGCTGCTGGCAATGGTTGAGGCAGCAACAACAGCAATGAAAAGTAACCTTGAAGCAACACCAAGTCAGTCGAAGACAGATATAAATGGTACAGTACATGTCAGGTCCATCCAAAGGTGCCAGCGAACAGCTGCTGCAGGGTGTACGACACGGCAGAGCTGTACCCAGGTTGGTAGCATGTCCCATCCTGCTCATGGACTGCTGCAGGCCATGGACCACCTTCCTACCGCTTGGCATAGTGCTTGGTGTCGCCATGATTAAGGAAGCAGTGGAGGATTACAAGCGGCACAGACAGGATGTGGAAGTGAATAACAGAAAAGTAGAGGTGGGATCCAACGGTTCCTGAGCTTGCATTCTGCAGCGGCTGCAATGTCTGAGGACTTACGCAGCTGCGTAGTTATTACAGGAGTCTCACGGGCAAACCAGACACGAGGGTGTGCGCCCTTGTTGGGCCTCAGCCTGTGGCAGCCCAACAAGCAGTCTGCCAGCAACAGCACTCTGAGAGTCGTGCAGTTGGTAGAAATTGGGGTACCCTCGTTGTGAAGGGTCCCTGCATGCAAAGTATTCATTCTGGCCACTGACCATGTGGCATGGTCACTGCAAGGTGGTCAGTCAGCTGCGTTGCACCCTGTATGTGATCTATAGGTGTACAACAGCAGCATGGGGCAGTTTGAGACAAGGACCTGGAAAGACATCAAGGTGGGGAACATCATCATCGTGAACAAAGGCGAATATTTCCCAGCAGACTTGCTATTCTTGTCAGCTGAGAACCATGAGGGCATCTGCTACATTGAGACAATGCAGCTGGATGGTGAGACCAACCTCAAGATCAAGAAAGCGCTGGATGAGACAAAAGACTTGAAATATCACACCATCAGCAAGTTTTCAGGTGAGGCAATCTTTTAGGACCGGCAGTCAGCCCAGCATGGACAGCGACTGGGTTGAAACCATGTGCATGCAGCCGCATAGCGGCTTTCAAGGCTGTTGCCATACTGGTAGCGGCAATCAGGCCAGCATGGACAGCGATGATGTCGCAGTCCTGTGCATTCAGTTGCACGGCGGCTTCCAAGGTAACCGTCCAGGAAATCTCCTCTAAAAGCCTGTTTCTTTACATCCTGCAGGATTTGCAACCTGTGAGCCACCAAACAGCCGACTGTATCAGTTTACTGGGAAGCTGGAGCTGAGGCCGCCCCTGCTGCAGCATGCACGCACAGTGCCGCTGTCACCAGCAGTAGTTCTGCTCCGAGGCTGTAGCCTGTGTAACACACCACGCATCTTCGGGCTGGTGATCTATGCAGGTAAGCTATCATGTTGCTGCTGCTGGTTTGTTTCTGTCAAACCTATTCAGGTGCTTCAGGGCCTTGGTGGCATTGTGCCTGCTTAAAGCTTGAGGGTGTAAGAGGTAGTCGGTCAGCATAGGCTTCATTCAACAGTTGCGTTGTTATGTGCGGTGCAGGTCATGATACGAAGATCTTCATGAATGCTACCCAGCCCCCATCCAAGCGCAGCCGCATTGAGCGCAGTGTAGACCAAATCATCTTCTTCATGTTTGGGCTGTTGTTCAGCATGTGCTTGACTGGCTGCATCTACTTTGCCTGGTGGACAACCCGCTACATGCCCCAGCACTGGTACCTTGCACCAGAGTACTGGCTCCAGGACCCAGGCAGTGTGCCAAGAGAGTATGACGGCAGTGCACCAGGCATTGTGGCGGTCACCAACTTCATCACGTCGTTCATTCTATATGGTAAGCCTTGCGATGCTAACTCATGTCGCATCTGATGCTGAGAATGGCTTCCATTGCATCATAATGCACCAAGGCCCTGACGAATATGTTGACTCAGCAGCGACTGGGCACCTGGCACTACTGATATTATTGTTGCAACAACGTATTGACACCAAATTTCATATATTGCCCCTGTGTGTCATTGTGCAGGTTACCTGATCCCTATTGCGCTGTATGTGTCAATTGAAATGGTGAAGATCGTGCAGTCCTTGTGCTTCATTGGGCTAGATCGCTCAATGTACCATGCAGACACAGACACGCCAGCTGTTGCACGCACCAGCAACCTCAATGAGGAGCTAGGCATGGTGAACACGATTCTGTCAGACAAGACAGGCACTCTGACCCGCAATGTGATGGAGTTCTTCAAGTGCTCTATAGGGGGTGTGGCATATGGAGCTGGCATAACAGAGATTGAGCGCAGCAATGCTGACCGGTGAGCCAGGAGCAAACCAGCCTATCAGGAGCCTGCAGATGCAGTTTGGCAGACGCCATCCACCCTGCAGAGAGTATGTGCTGTGAGAGCCTGCTTGCTGTCTGTATCCCAGTCTGTTAGAAGGGGGCATCAGAGCCTGGTCTGCATGCTGCTGCTGTGCAGGCTGAACTTGAAACTGGATGTACCTGATGAGGATATTGACAACAAGTACCGGGAACAGTTTTTCAACTTCTATGATGACAGGCTCATGGATCTTGAGTGGGCAAAACAGCCTAATGCAGAGATCACCATGCAGTTCTTCAGGCTGCTGGCGTTGTGCAACACTATCATACCTGACGGTGCGTTTGATTTGGTCACTGCCACATCGGAACACCCTGGTGTATGAGTGAATACCAAGTATCTTGATTAAGCTGGGTGTCAGCGGCAGCCTCAGACACTGACAGGTGATTCAGATCATATCATATGTTGCTCAAATCAATCATATACTGACACTCGGTGCAGGCCCCGCTGACAATATCCGCTTTGAGGCCGAATCCCCTGATGAGGCCGCTCTAGTTGTGGCTGCTAAGGTGTTTGGGTTCATGATGGTGAAGCGCACCAACACCATCATCACCCTGCATGAGCGCCTGCCTGATGGCAAGGTGCATGAGACTGAGTACGAGGTGCTCAACATCTTGGAGTTCAACAGCACACGCAAGCGCATGAGTGTCATCATCAGGACGCCCGACAACAAAATCATCTTGTACTGTAAGGTAGGCTCTGGTACCAGTATGGCTACAGCTCACACAAGTCTCTAATTCTCTTGATGTCGCACTTCGCACATGTACTTGGGGGGGGGGGCATAGACATACCCAAATCATATGCATATCATATGTTTAGGTCTGACGCAGCTGCTTACAGTGCTGCTGTTGTAATGTTCAACAGGGGGCTGACACAGTCATCTATGAGCGGTTAAACAGGCACCATCCACTCAATGAGAAGTTGAAGGATGTGACACTGCAGCACATGGAGGAGTTTGGCAGTGCAGGGTTGCGCACTCTGTGCCTGTCATACACAGAGCTGGAGCCAAAGTTCTATGATGAGTGAGTCATGTCGGAGAATGTGCTGAAGGTCCTCAGCAGCCAGAAGTATCACTCAAGGTCTAGTGGTCTCTGCGTCAATCGCACAATTGGGGCAGCCTGGCAGTGCAGGTGTTTACTGTTCATGTGCTGAATATAATCAGAATGCCAGCACATGCCACATGCTCTGTTATTCTCTTGGCATGCCACCCCTGTGCTGATGCAGGTGGAATGAGCGTTTCATTGAGGCCAAGTTGGCCATGGTTGACCGTGCAGCCAAGGTAGACGCGGTGAGCGAGCAGGTTGAGAGAGACCTGCGATTGCTAGGCTGTACAGCCATTGAGGACAAGCTGCAGGAGGGTGTCCCACAGTGCATCAAGACACTTGCGGAAGCTGGCATCAGGCTGTGGGTGTTGACTGGTGACAAGATGGTGAGATGCTTTAACAGGTCTTTAGCATCCTTGGTTGTACCTTCTTCAGCATGCTGACACACTCTGAAGGTGCATTGCAAGCCTCTTCCCTTAGCCTGTGCTTCCTGCTGGTCTCATCACAATTTGTGACATATAGTGTACAGCAATGCTGCTATGCTTTTACTACCATCCCAGCATCTTCTTTTTGTGCTGGCGGCCAGCGCCTTGATGCCTGCTACTATCAAATTTGCCTGCTGCTGCTGCTGCTGTTGTCGCACGTCATGCAGGAAACAGCCATCAATATTGGCTATGCCTGCAGCTTGATAACCGACGACATGACTCAGTTTCAACTGACAGGGTCCTGTGCCGAGGTTGAAATGCTGGAGGCATTGGGTCAGGTAAGGCTGGCCATGGAATAACTCAGCGGCTCGTCGTTTGCGGCTGAGGCAGTGGGTCAGCTGGGGCTTGGTGATCATTCACAGGCCGTCAATTGGAGCATTCCTGTGTGATGTCTGCATCATATTCATGAAAAATCTGTGCTGTAATTTCACCAGTAACATTGGTGCCTGCAGCACGAAGAAGCCACCAGAGTTGCAGCAGACCGGCTGGGGAGCCAGCTGACCAAGGTGCAGGGCACCATGGAGGAAGATGTAGCTGCTGGCATCAGTATGTCTTATGCTCTCATCATTGATGGCAAGGCACTGCTGTATGCCCTCAGTCCACGGCTCAGGGAGCAATTCCTGCAGGTGGGCTAATCGCCAATTCAGTGTTCGGGGCTCAACATGTTACGCCCGTGATATTCAAGTAACCACGTCATATGTGGCAGTCAAGGGCTGCCTGGTGATCTCTCAGCAGTGGTGGCTTGTGGCTTGCAGATGTGCTGCCTTGACTAGGATGCTTGTGCGCAACGGCACATGTTGTGCTGCCAATCATAATATATTGAGTGACTTGTCATGTTGCCTATGATCACAGGTTGGGATCAGATGTGCAGCTGTCCTATGCTGTCGGGTGTCGCCGCTCCAAAAAGCACAGGTAACAGCCCTGGTGAAAACCTACGGTGATACTACACTAGCCATTGGAGATGGGGCAAATGATGTTGGGATGATACAGAAAGCACACATAGGTGAGCGACTATCAACAAGTCATCTTGATAAGATCTTGATCAGAAAGTCATCTCAAGGGGATGTGCATCTCAGTGTTGCAGCGGCCAGGCTGTTCCCAGAGTAAGGCTGCTTCACGCTGTATACAACAGCAGTTGTGTGCAGGCGGCAGTTCTCATGCTGGGTTGTATATGCTCATGCTGTTTGCAGGCGTTGGCATCAGTGGCCAAGAAGGCATGCAGGCTGCCATGGCTGCGGACTTTGCCATTGCGCAGTTCAGATTCTTGACCCCCCTGCTGCTGATACATGGCCGCCTCAGCTATAAGCGCATCACTCGGATGATCTCTTTCTTTTTCTACAAAAACTTGTTCTATGGAACCACCATATTTGTGTACAACGCCTTTGCACTGTTCAGTGGACAGCCCATCTACAATGACTTCTACATGACCCTGTTCAACGTGGTATTTACAGCGGCAGCACCGCTGGTGGTGGGGTGGTTTGACCGGGATTTAAATAAGGACTATGGCCTACGATTTCCATTTCTGTACAGAGAGGGTGAGCACAGGTTGACTGTCAGTGATCCACTGACATGGTGTCTGGTTTTTGAATTGTGCAGAGTACAGGTGCACTCAGCAGATCTTGACATGCTTCTCAGTCCTGAATCACCACTTCAGCAATGCAGTCATCGTTGACCTGGGACCATGGAGCTGTTGCAGTGACAGTATTCAACAGGCTTCAGCATCAAAATGCCAACACTATGCTTACTGCTGCTCCCATAAACTCGCAGGCCAGCAGAACCTGTACTTCAGCCTGTCCGCCATTGTTGGATGGCTAGGCACAGCACTGCTGCATGCTGCCATCGTCGTGGCTATGGTTATGGCAGGGTCTGACAGCCTGGAGAGTGACAGGCACGCTGGACAAAGCTGGTCACTGCCGCAGAATGGTATACTAATGTACACCATAGTGGTTATCACAGTACATCTGCAGCTGGCTATGGTGATTGACCAGTGGACGTGGTTCCACCATGTAGCCATCTGGGGATCAATAGGTGAGGACGAGTCTGTGCCAGGCCCTTGTCAGCTGTGCCTTGATGCAGGCACGCGATATAGCTGCGTCTGGGTATGTTACCTCATGTGTTGTGCGACTGTGCAATTGCCTTGTGGCCTGCAGGGTTTGTCTGTGACAGGGACTGTTAGCACACGGCAGCTTGCAGTCAATTCTTTGGCCTGATTTGACGGCTGTCACCACCTTTCAGCTTGTGTTGCTTGCAGTGATCTGGTTCATGTTTCTCCTGGCGTATGGAGCATTTCCTGTTGAGCTGTCAGGAGACCTGCACCGCAGCTTTGACAGTGTGGCTGGTTCACCCACCTTCTGGTTGTCACTTATCGTGGTGCCGCTGGCTTGCTGCCTGCCCATATTCTTTGTGAGAACACTCAGGAGGTGAGCCAGCTAACCTGTGGACTGGTGGTTAGTCTGTAGTAAGTCAGTTGCCTGCTTCCACAGCTCTTTGAAATCCCACCTCTAACACACTTGCCTTACCTCTGATGGTTTTGCAGGCACCTGCAGCCGGCACGGTATCAGCTAGTGCAAGAGATAGCAGTTCGTGAAGGGCAGGGAGAGCGGGTGGATGTTGAAGGTGGTGCGGCAGACAGCAGTGCTGGCCATACCAAGGACCAGATCAAGGGCATCATGGCGCGTGCCTCACGTCTGGTACAGCGCAAAGTGCTGCGTCAAGCTGGCAGTGGCAGGATACGACACAAAGGCTTCGTGCCACCGTACAACACACAGAGCAGGGTCTTTGATGCCAATGAGCTCCGTGACGCTGCTTCTCAGGTGAGCATGCTGCTGCAAAGGATGGAAGCATTGCAACGGCAACAGGCAGTTTCTATAGTATAAATTGGCCTGCCGCTGCTGGGACTGTTTAGGTGTTTATGACCTTGGATGCACAGAGATGGCTTCACTGCAGGCAGCAGTGTTTCTGCTGAGCAATCGTGATAAATGGCTCTGTTTTTGTGGTGTGCAGGCTGGATACAGCATCTCCGCTTCTGGTGACATCATCACTGAACTCCCACGAGGCCAAGGCCATTCCTTTGTTGGTGCCAGTGGGAGCCAGAGCGCACCAGGCGGGCTCATGAACTCGCTGTTCCACAGGACCTCCTCAGTGTCAGGAGGCACAGGGCAGAGCTCCCTGCCCATCCAGCTCGTAAGCTTGTCAGGTGGCACAAGCGACGGCATGAATGGTAGTCACCCTGCACTGCATGCTGTGGATGCACTGCCACCTGTGGAGGTGACCAACCCAGTGTTGGCAAACCTGGAGCTGGCCAACAGCCTGGATCCGCGACGGCACAGGAGGACGGACAGCAAGCTCAGCAACCTCAGCATTGGCAGTCTGCAACGGTGAGCATGCGCTGGATCTCAACCAAGCTGCACATGAGCACTGGGAGCCTTGTGCTATTGCATCCCATGCCAGCAATGCTGGAGGCAGGTAAACTGCCTTAGAGGTGCTCTGACCTCTGGCTGTGGTTGTTGTGCTTCAGGTTGCGAGCAGGGAGCAGTGCCGGCAGCAACCACTCACACAGGAGCTCAGAAGCAGCTGGCTCTGTGGGCGGGGCATTACCTGGCAGCCATCACAGCAGCGGGAACAATCTCGCAGACATGGGCAACACAATCAGTGCACCCCTGCCAGACAGCAGCCCTGTCAGAGAGACCGCAGCTGGTGGTCAGACTGCATCAAGGCTGGGCAGGGTAACTCCCCTATCTATGCCACCGTTGATAGGATCCACATCCCCAGATCTTGGGACAGAAGCAGAGTTGCCACCATCAGCTGGGGAGGTTCAGGACCATGAAGACCCGACTATGCTTGAGCTGTACACTGCTGCAATGCAGCGGCGCAGTACAGATAGGAGGCAGCAGCATAGATAACCCAGACGCACTCAATCTACAGCATCATCACACGCTTTTGATTGTTAATAACTCAACAGTGACCATTGTGTTTTAATACTTGCCATCATTGTGGCGAGGTTCAGGCTGGTGAGGCCAGCGCAGTTGAGTGCTGAGTAAGGCATCTACACTCAGCGTGTAAGAACCAAGGATGGGATCATTGTATCTGTCATGCACATCATTGGTCAGTACGTCATTGGTCAGTATGTGGCTCTTATTCCTTGTCAAGCACTGACGAGTTGGGCTGCTAGCCGCTTGCATTATACATGAGCTTTGGTGTGCAGTCACTGCATTGGCTCAGTGAATTTGAAATGAAGTGTTTACTGCACGTGAGCCAGCAGGGACCTAGCTATGCATGCAAGCCAGCTGGTCGTATATTTCTTTCTATCACTGCGTGCGGTGCTCTAAGATGCGTGCTATTGGGCGTGATCTCAATTTCTTGTTGTCACTGTGAAGTGGAAACACAGCTGACAACTTCACCTGGCTCATTCTAGCTTCTGAAACAGCTGATCGCTGACCATTTCGGAACATTAGATACCCCTTCACCGCATTAGCGCTTTTCAAGGTAGTCGAATTGAATCCACAGCCCGATCTGACACTGAAGGTGTGTCACTGGCGGTTTGCTGTACTGCCTTGACGAGCAAGTGCTGTGCATGATCAAAGCCGAGATAACGTTGCTACACCGCTAAACACCCCATGAAAACCTTGTACGGATGTCTTCTGTCGTGAGGGTACTTTGTACATTATAGCACTGCCCACGGGCAATCTCGCCTGTAGCCCCATGCTCTTGTACCTTAAGAATATACAGCTGCGGTTGCCACAGCTTAAACAATTATGCTACAGCTACGAGGGTTCGCAGGGACAGCTGACAAGGTGCTCCATGTTCTTCAGCAAACCAACTCCTGATCATTTCTCGGTGCTTAGTAGCCGATATCAGTGCTGCCTCATTCAATCACAGAAGTATGCAATCTGGTTGCAGGTGAAGCTTGTTGAGTTTCACCCGGTGCAACCCTGGATAGCCTTTGCTGACAAGTCAGAGAATGTCCGAGTTTGGGACTGGACAACGCAGCAGGTGGACCACCAATGGACATTCAAACAACAGCAACATTTGAATTGACAATGGCAGCATTGCCTTTCTGCAGTAAAGGTGGCACACTCACCAAGTAACTGCGCTGATCTTGCCTCAGTTGGTACCCACGTGCACACCAATCCATTGCAGCTGTTGCTGTACGTCCATGCTTTGCGCAGCCGATGCAGAGATACCAAAATACATTTCATTGTGCAGACCCTGAGTTTTTTTTGCCCTGTTCCAATTGTACATGCAGACCCTGCATGACCTGCAGCTGGGCGGCGCTGATGATGAGGGTAGTATGGAAGCAGCAATGAATGTTGTATCAGCAAAGGACACAACATTTGTCAGCAACCCCTCAGCACTCAGCTACTCCCCGTCACGAGTGGCTTCAGGAAGAGTGAAGCAGGTCAGATTCCTGGACCCAGAAGTAGCTTACTGGCAGACGGCAACACAGCATTACATGGTGAATGGCAGCAGCACTAACCCTCCCAGAGCTGGCAATGTGCATGCGTTGGACGGTACAAGGTGCGGCTGGTAGCGACAGTGTACAGTGCGGCCGTGATAAACGCTCCATGCCAAGGCTACCCATGTATGGTGCTTTTGCATGACCATGACTTTGGCCGCTATATCCACAAGCTAGCCGTCCAAAGCACTGGCATTCAACTGCTTGAATCGCAATGCAATTGCATGCACCTCTGTGATCGTCCATTGCGACAGGCTGCTGGTGGTGATATGTGAGAACAAGCTGCTGCTGTATGACCTCAACACACGCAAGCCTTATGAGGTCCCACGTACAGTGCTGGACAGCAAGACACCAACATGCGTCACATTCCTGTTCCGGGGGGGACAGTATGCACCTGGGGGCCAGCCAGATGCAGACAACCTGATGACATCTCCTGTCCTGGCTATCGGCTGCTCAGATGGAGCTGTAAGATTACTACATCTGGCAACATTGAGGGTGAGCACTCAGCATAAGTTGCATGACCAATCACAAGTGCCAGGCACCAGCAGCACTGCGTTACTTTAAAACCGCGAAGCAGCTTATGACAGGATCAGTTTGTAAGCATACATTCCTAGGTTGGCCAATGACAGCAGTGATCATTTCATGTTGCAGGTTATCGGCAAGCTGGTTGGCAATCATAAGGCCAGCATATCGTGCCTGCTGACCCTGCCTTCCAAAGCAGCATTCAAGATGGAAGACAAGCAGCAGCCAGCAACAGGCAAAAGCAGCAAGCAGGCAGCACCTGTCAGGCAGAGCAAACCACCATCAGAAGCAGCAGCAGCAGCACTCAGTCCACCGATGTTTGTGCCAAGTGTTGACCTCGTGCTGGGTGGTGACTCAGTGGGGGGCTTGTGGGTCTGGGAGCCATTCAGGATGCCATTAGGCTCCCCTGACAGGGAAATTGGACCAAAGATGTCCTGGGCAGGGCACAATGCTGAGGTGTGGGCAGCATGCCTCACTCCAGGACCAGAAGGTGCCGAGCTGGCGGCAGCAAAGGTGTTCACATCAGGTAGGAAGCACAGAGCATGGTGGGTAGCCCTGCATACTTCTTGACAGGTGCTCATCTATGCTGAGGCCCCTGCCATGGTGAGGATCCGCTGCTGAGTTGTTGGCGAACGGTGTTAACGTGTGTTCATGCAGGTGCTGACCATCGGCTTGTCGCCTGGGATGCAAGCTCCTTCTCTGAAGCCTGGAGGACTAAACTGGATGCGAAGAGCCCAGCAACCAGCCTGGCATACAGCCACAGGTGACTGCTAGTGACAAAACAACACACACATATGCTTGGCTGACAGTTGGCACCCCAGACAGATGAGCCCTGTTGTGGCCTTACAGCTCCCTGACTGCGTGCGCGTGTGTGTACCTTGCCTGCTGTGGGCCATACCATTGACTGCAGGTACTTCAACCTGTCTGGTGCTCATGCGCTGCTTGCTACCGTCAATGGTCCTGGTGTGGTGGCAGCCTTCACGCTTGCTTCTCTGCCCCCAGAGAAGGGTTTGCGTGTATGTGCCAACCTGGCTGGACTCATACCATCAGGTGGGACGGATGTGCTCAGGCTCAGGTTGGTTGAGCAGCCCTGGGATGGGATGGGCGTCATCTTGAAGCGTTTTGCAGCCCTACTGCTTCGTGCGTCTGTGTGACAGGTTTACTATAAGTCTTACTGTGTCATATCTGCTGATCTAAGGCCCATGTCGTTTTTAGCTTGGCAGCTTGGGTCTCAGCTTGCTGCACATGCTGCTGCTGTAGGTTCCAAGAAGGTTCCAAAGGCGTATACAGTCGCTGTGAGCCCTGTTCGTCCCAATCTTGCAGCAGTCGGAACCAACACAGGCATGGCCTTCATGACGTTTGACCGGATGTACCCACTGCCAGTTGCAGCAATGCCCCTGAGGAATCTTGCTGAGGCACATGTTAGCCCTGCAGTGAGGTTGCCACATGAGCCCATAGCAGCAAGCTATGTGACGCACACAGGGGATTCGGTGTGGCAAGTGTTGTGTACAGCAGTAAAAAGGGTGAGTTTTGCAGCTGGGTCAAGGGTATTTTGTTGACTATGCAACTTGAGTAGCCCTATTGACCTATTGGGCTATCCCATAGTAAATACACATCTGCATTGCAGGACCTTTGCACCAGCTGTTGCGAATATCTCTGTGCAGCGTCTGAGCAACCACACCGGGGTGCTGAGCAGTGTTGTCTGTGATTTGCAAGTGATTGCACTCTGCCATGTCAATGCCTGCAGGATGTCGGTGGTGTCAAGCAGCTGGTCCCTCAAGTTGTCTCCCAGGAGCGTCTGGGTGATGCTACAGGCAAGACTGGCAGGGCCATTGTGGGTGTCAGTGGCACCGGGGAGTATGTGTCGGTGTGCTGGCCGGCTAGCAGAAGCTATGTGGTGTTCTACAGAACATTGGCGGGTACCTGGCAGCAAGTGGACAGTGGACTGGGGGTTGACCTTGCCTGGCATAGCCACAGGTCAGTAGCCCAAGGAGGGGACACGGCCTGATACACAGTGTCATACCTTGCCACGCTTTGGGCAGTGCTAGAGATACAGGTGTTTCCACACTCCCTGACATTACTTAAAGGTCGGTCTTCTTGGCCACGTTCAGCATGTGCATCTGTTCCACTGACACACTTGCTGTTCCTGTTGACCGCAGGAACATGTTTGCCGTGCTTGAGGAGCCTTTCCCTCCAGCCCAATCAGCAGGCAGACCCAGAAAATGGAAAAAGGAGGATTCCAAGCTGGCAGCAGCAGAGGCAGCCGTCGTTGCACAGACACTTGCAGCAGCAACAGTGGTACGGATCAGGGCATTGGATGGCTTGGGAGTTACCATGATCTGCCAACAGGTGGGTACAACCAACGGCCGTGCATGGGCTGTGTGACACCTTGCTCCTGCAATCGCCTGCCATCGGTGTGCCCTTTGGGAGCTTGCTGCTGCCTGTGGCGGTATTGCTGTGTAGAAGCTCTGAATGGTCCTGCAGTGACACCAGAAACACATCACACCCCTCCACAAGAAACCAGTGCAGGCGGCGCCTCCATCACAGGAGGGCTGCAGGCTGCTGTCTCTCTCTGCCACTCTCCCTTGTGTGTGTACACCCTCTTGTACAATTGGTCAAGGGGGCTGACTATTGGTACAACTCTGAATTGGCCAGGTGTCCCTGTCGGGTGATGTGCCTGTGGGTCTGCATGGTGGTCCACTGCTGGGCATCGCCCTGAAGCGCATGACCTCCAGTGGGGCTGAGCTTAGTGGAGAGGACTCATCACCAGTCCTGCAGTTCTACAGTTGGAGTGGGAGCAAGGTGGAATTACGCAGCTGCTCAGGCAATCCATCAACATAATGCATCAGATACCAATATGTAAATCAGCAGCTGTCTACTGCATTCATCATGGCCTGTTGTAAATGCTCGCGTGCAACACAAATGCCCATTGAAAGTGTTGTGACTCCTGCAGGTGGGACCAGAGCTGCCAGAGCCGTCAGTCGTTGCCTGGGACCCCACCATTCGCTACCTGGCGCTATCATACTTGCGGCAGGTGCAAATATTCCGTGCACAGCCTCAATTAGAATCCATAGGAAGCCTGCCAATAGCAGGTACTACGTCCGTAGCATGGGCTGTGCGGCAGCTGTATATAGCCACACCAACTAGCTTGCTGGTAGCATTTGTTTCAGCAGAAGAAGGTGTACAGGGTGGCCGCAGTCTGCTGGACGACTCATTGGGAGATGTGGCAGGCAAGAAACCCGGCGGAAGCACCCTGCAGTTTGTGCAGCTGGCTGCCCTAACAGGCACCACTGCCACGAGCAGTCTCAGGGCCGACAGCAGCGGGGCGGATGCCTCACTGCCCGGGGCTTGTGCTCGGCCAGCTGGGCCAGTAGCGCTGCTGGGACCGCGACAGGGCAACCTGTGGCTGGTCAATTCGCTGGGGCAGCCGCTGCTCATGCCATTGTCTCACCCAGGTAGGACAGCTGACAGCGGCATACCTCTGCAGGCTGCGTGGTGTACCTGGGCTGTTGTGTATGGTTATCAAAGACCGTGCAGTCATAGGCAGTGGGGCAAAGCTAGTTAGTGTCATTGTTCCAAGTGCAGCACTAGATTGGCTGAAGGTGGGGATTGAAGAAGAGCAATCAAATGCTATTGCCGACATCATATCAACTTCTTAGTGCACACTTGATGGGCACAATCATGGCTGAATGTGACCCACACTGCCAGTGGACACCTGCTGCCCTCTTTGCACTCTCCCCTCCCTGCAGGCATCCGCTCCCGTTGTTTGTGTGCTGCGGGTGATGTTGTTGGTGCTGTGGCCGTGGCCCGTCATGGCCTGACAGCGAGTCAACACGACAGCCTGGCGGCATTCCTGCACCTTCAGGGGGGGGTACCAGGAGCACATATGGCGCTCATGGGGCTGCAGGGGCTCAGCTTGGAGATGGAGGCAGAATTATGCATGGCAACAGGTCAGTGGAACAGGACTGCCAACAGATGTGTGAGACGTTAGTCAGCATCAGTCAGGTGCAGCACTCTCTGTACTAAGGGGATATAATGGCCTGTGTCAACCATGCATCAGTTGTGCAGCTCCACTGCCAAGTGCTGGATGACTGTAATGCATATCATAGCTGTGCTGCTGTTAGCAACCAGCTAGTAGTCCAGCAGACCAGTTGGTACTTTTGCCATGTGCTGCGCTGGTACCTGCAATCTTCATGCGTTTGTTGCCTTGCAGGCCAGTGGCGCCGCGCTTGCATGTGTTGTGAAGCACTCATGCGTGGTTGCACTGATCGAGCAGCAGTTGCAGCAGCCCTTGGCAGCGACACGCCTTTCACCCTACCAGGAGAGGTGCAGGCTATACCTGGGGTCACAGCACCACTAGCTGCACCAGCAGTCATTGAAGCTGCTGCAACAGCGCCAGAAGCAGCACCAGCAGCCAAGCAGCAGCAGCAGATGTGGGGAATAATGGGCTTTGGTGGGCTGTTTGTGGACAATTATCAGTTGGCCCCAGATGTTGAAACAGCAGAGGAGCATGACAAGAAGCATGACCCGCTGGCCAAGGGTCAGATTGCTTGGGGTGCACCCCTGCAGCGGGACTGGCAGTACAATGACGCCCCAAAGCGGCCTAGCAGTGCTGGTGAAGAAAACAATGTCAAGCCTTGGAATGCCAATGGCGATGCTGGCCTGGTAGCTGCTGCTTCTGCTGTTGCAGCTGCTGCCCAGCCACCACCGGCATCAGCTGTCAGCCTGGCAATGCGGCTGGTAGAAGGGAGCCAGGCAGCTGGGATAACGGGTGAGCAGCATATGATATCAACCAAAAACCTCCACTAACACCTGCCTGCATTGACAGGGCCGCATATGACACTCAGCTTGGCGGCAGAGGTTCCTGGGCCTTTGCAAACCAGGTTGACTGAGCGGTGGCCGAGTTACCAGTGCATTGTCTGGCCTGCTAGCCTGAACTGAACACTAGCAGACTCACCTGCCAGCAGCAGACTGCCTGTACAGGCGTACAGGTACTGCTGCTCTAGTTGACTATGGACACTGTTCATGCAGTTGGTTACGGCTGATCAGGCCCTTCATGCAGCTGTGTGTCACTTAAGCAACCTCTTGATTACCTTGCTGGCATGTCTATCCCTTTGCAGATGTGACTCGTCGTGCCAGTCAGTTGCTGCTGGCTCATCGTGGCATGTTGATGCCACCTCAGCTGGCACGCCTCGCAGCAAAGATGGCTGAGGTGGGCATGCTGCAGGAGATCAAGAGCCTGGTAGACAGCAGCGGTGCCAGTGGTAGCCACCAAGGCCAGGCAGTGGGATTTGTGGCAGCAGCACTCACAGGTAAGCAGCTGACACAGGGCTGTGATTATGGCCATCAGCACCCAGGAAGTCCCTGATGCTGCACCCGCCTGCCATGGCATCTTGCTGGAGTATCTGATATATATTGAGTGTGACCTAATAAAAGCTCACAGTGGGCTGCATGGAAAAGAATGAAGGACAAATGAGCTCTAGCGTTGGTTTGTCATGGCTGTCCTGGCATGCTGCATTTACTTTGTTGTCTGCCATGTGTTTCAAAGGATTGGGTGATCTGCAACAGCCACTCTTGCTGCTCTTATCTCATCCGATGCAGGCGATCTTGAGGGGCTGCAGCGTGCACTCCAGAACAAGGGTACAGATGCCCTTGCTGCCCTGCAAGCAAACACATACAGATTGCCCAGTGCACGTGCTACTGAAGCTTACTGGAACAGGGCTCTGCAGGAGGTTGGCAGTGCAGCAGCAACGCATTCAACAGGCAGTTATGCTTACTATATGGTCACCCAATCGGGTTTCTGACGGTCGTACTGGGTGGCTGTGGTTTTATGGGCGCAAGGCTCTGCAGCCCACCAGTGAGCTACAGAGTTGACGCTTCCGATGAAGTGGAGCCGCGTATGCGGCCGAAGTTCAGGCGGCCTGAAAGTGGCTTTCGCACATAGTTTGTCCTCAGATAAACACTTGGAGGCCAGTGTTTGGTACAGTACATTGCTAAGTGCTGCTGCTGACGCTTACGGGCACCTTCCTGGCAGGAGAGCTACTAGAGACAAAGTGCTGCTGTGGCTTGACGGTCAAGCCACCGTAGTACTGTAGTAGTGCCTACCACCCGCCTGGCCAGACTGCATCCCCCGCAATACAGCGGATTTTGATAGCTGTACCTGACAAGGATGATCTTACATATTTTTCGGGCCTCATCATGCCGACCGCTCGTCGTGGACCTTGCCTAGGCGAGTGATGAATCTGCTCGATCACGCGCGCAACTTTGGAGCTCACAGCAGCTGATGTATGCAATATGACATGCAATGGTGATCTCGAGACCACAAGTGCCAGCAGATGTGTGCAATAGTGGGTGATCAGAAAGATGTCTGACATGACCGGTGAAGTCGTGCAGTAAAATGATGAAAGCGGCCGGCCACGCAGCGCTGTCTATTTTTTGCAGTGCCTGTGATTCGGGCAACTGCGGTATTGCATCATTTATATAGCAGCTGATTGTTCCTGAGAGTTGAACGGTAGTGCCAGTGATGGCCTCAAAACAGCAGAACGAAGTTGTGTTTGATCTGGATGCAGCAGCCTTTAGTTCTGATGCCTTTCGTATCTACAGTTTCAAGGTTTGTGTCCGTGCTGTTGGGTCTTCCATTGGCATGGACGTTTTTTGACGAGCGTCCCCTGCTAGTGCTCACCTGTCCAGCATCTGTAGGTCAAGCGTTGCCCTCGAGCAAGACCACATGACTGGACCCAGGTATGGCTGTGCCGTTTGCAGGTTGCCGCAGCGGCAGCTTCAACTGCTCATTTCTGATCATTCTTGGTGGGTTGCCTGCAGTGCCCATTTGCACATCCTGGTGAAAAAGCCAAACGTAGGTGTCCCAAGCGATACCGCTATTCTGGCACAGCCTGCCCAGAGTTTCGCAGGGTGAGCAGGTGCTATCAGGGACTGAATAAGTTTCCTGGAGGCTGTTGAAGGGCACTGTGGATCAAATGGTGTCACCATGCCCTGAGTCCACCCATCTGGTTAACATTTTGTAATGTTGACATCATGCAGCAAGTTGCATTGAAACCATCCTGCAATCTGGTGCTACCATCAGCCAACTGTCACTTTGCACATTGCAGAATGGCTCTTGTCGACGGGCCGACGCTTGCCCCTTTGCCCATGGCGTATTTGAGTGCTGGCTTCACCCGACGCGCTACAGGACACAGGTGAGCAGTGTTAACCCGCCCAATTGCGGGCCCACTGCAGCCCAATTGCGCATGCGAGTGCGCAGAATTGTATTGTGGTGTTTTACACACCATCAGGATGTACACTGCTGATTGGAGCTTGTGTGTGCAGATGTGCACTGATGGAGTCGGTTGCAAGCGCCGTGTATGCTTCTTTGCTCATGCTGAAAGTGAGTTGAGGAAGCCTGAGGAGGACCCGGTTTGGCTGCAGCAGCAGATGCAGGCAGAGATGGCAGCAGGTGAGGGAGATGGGGGCCAAGTTTGCAAGTTGACGACTGTCTTAGCTTGCTTGGAACTGTATTAGGCAGCAAGGGGGACGACAGGTGTGTTGTGTGTTATGCGCTATCAAGTCAATGGACTTGCCCATACTTCTGGGTTAATAGTACAAGTTGTCCATGCACAGCTGCTCAAGCGCCAGTGATGTGCACTTCCTGCAGAGCAACAAGCTGCCCAACAGTCTCAGGCACTCAAGATGTTTTCTCAGCTGCTGAATCAGAACAGTAAGGCAGCTGAGTCAGGAGGTGCTGCAGCCGTAGCCACTGCCAGTGACAACGGGCTTGAGGTGAGGGCCAACCGGACCTTGATGTGGGAGCCCATGCATGAAGAGTCAGCAAGCAATCAATTGTCAACAATAAATATCATATGATGTGCAAAATGCGATTCGCACTGCTGCGCACTTCTGACTTCTTGTTGATATGGTGATATGAATAAGATTCCACAATTGATCATGGTCGTGTTACTGCAGGCACTTCAGGCATTGCTGGCAGGCATGCCCGCTCCAGCAACCTCGCCAGCGAACATTTCACCACCAGTTGCACAGGAAGACGCGTTGCAGTTGCTGTTGCAGATGCTGCAGGGACAACAGCCGACAGCGGCAGCAGTGCCGGTGGCTGTACCAGCAGTCACTACTGCTGCACCTGCATCTACCCCTATTTCCCATGCAGCTGCTCTTCAATTGCTGCAGCTGTTGGGCATAGGAGACAAAACGCCACTAGCACTTGCAGCACCTGCAGCCACAGCGCCCGCTGTTCCAGCACCTGTCACACCAGCTGCAGCAGCACCTTCCACTGGCTCCCAGCAGTTGCAGCAGCTACTGGCAAGCCTCAGCGGTACGCCAACACCAGCATCTACTGCTGACAGTACAACAGCAGTGGTCACACAGCCTATGCTGCTGCAGCAGCTGTTGCAGCAGCTATCAAGTGGTGCAGTAACCCCTGTTCCTGCAGCAGCAGCTCCTACACCAGCAACAGGGGACATCAGTCCAGCAGCAAAGCGCTTGGAAGCCCTTGCATTGCTGCAGCAGCAGCAGCAGCAAAGTGCAGCAGTGTCTACTGCACCTACAGCTTCTTTACTTTCACAACTGCAGCAGCTGACTCTGGCGGCAGCAGCGTTGGAAAGCCAGAAGCCTGAGGCAGCTGCTGCAGCTGCAGCTGCACAAGTTCCTACTTGTATGCCAGCTGAAGCTGTGGCACAAGCATTGCTCGCTGCGACTGATGCCACACCATTCGCAGCGTCAGCGCCTGTTCCTGTGCCAACATTGCCTGTGACAGCAACTCTGGAACAGCAGGCAGCAGCAGCTCTACTGGCTGCAGCAACAGCAGCAGCAGCGCCCACAGTCAATGAGGCAGCAGCAGGGCCAGTACCAGCCCTAGTCACTGACATCAAGCCCGGTGACAACCCCACAGCAACATTGGCTTCTCTGATTGCTGGGCTGACAGCTGGAAGTGCCCATGTAGCCCCTGCAGCAGCGGCTGTGGCTGCAGTTCCAGTCAGTGCAACAGCAGCTGCCCCGGCAGCAACAGCAGTTCCTGATGCAGTGTCTGGAGGTCACCAGGATGTGCTCCGCAGTGCACAGGCTTTGCTGGGCTTGTTGACAGGCACAGCACCCACAGCAGTCGCCACCATAGATGCTGCACCAAGTAGCGCTGCAGGAGCGTCCGCTGCTGATGCTGGTGCCATGGCATGAGGGTGGTGTTACTCACGAGGAAGGGGGGGGGAGCTGGGGTCGTGAGAGCTTTTCCTTTTGACACCTTCAGGGTCCTCAGCAGAGGCGTCAATAACACCTGGAGCCCAGGATCAATCTGCTTCTCTTTGGCTGTCTAGGTTTCCAGTACAGCGGTGCCTTCTTTCTGAAAACATTCAGAGCAGTGTTCCTTCCACACAGCACCGTCACATGTTGCTGCTGCTCCAGTCCGCATGTCTGGTTCTGTTGTGCCAGGTGCTTGTCCTTGCCGCAAGCAGCTCGTGGAATACAGCAGGTAATTCCTGACACAGTCTATGAGCTGATTCAGCACCTCTTGGGCTGCCAGCTGTTTCTGAGTGAAGGGAATGTTGCAGGGCGATGATGGGGTTGGTCTCTTTGTAAACCTTTGCAGTGAGGTTCTGCATGGTTTGCAGGGTATTCATGCACATCATGCGGCAAAGCGAAATCTTCTTGGCAAAGGACAAGCAACAACAGCATGCATCACGGGAGTGAGAGCATGGATCGTCATGCCTAGCATGCTCTCCTTGCCTGCTGTGGGTATGTAGAGTACCTTGCTAATCTGATGAGACCTTGTGTGATGCTCCAGGTTCATGTGGTTGTGCTTATGATGGTGTTATGCTGCAGGGGAAACCAGCACTCTTTCAAGCAGCAAACATGGCAGTTGAATATTAAACAACAAACACCACCTGGCAAGTGTGCAAGCTTTGAACAACAAGGGTCTGTTGTGGAGGCCGACTATTTTCTTTGCAGGCCATCGCATGATCGCATGGCAGTTATTCATGTTGACTGTGGGCATAAGGACTGTTTAGGTGCATTCTAGCAACTTGCTTGCTTTGACTAGGGTCAATGTCTGTGAGCCCGTCTGTGTGCTCACTTCTGCCAAGCATCCATGTCATAGGGACCTGTTACTGTGCATCCCCTCCACATTTAACAACATCTGCCGTCCGTGACAATCTCATGACCCTGTTTGATATGCTTGTCTGTTGGCATGCATCCAATCTTTGTGCAAGTTACGCACAGCATTTGGTAGTCATACTGTGGCTGTTGGGCTAACCGTATTGTTTTGCATTTTGTGGGAAGTAAGTACAGTTGGACAGCCCCAACTGTGGGGCTGTGTAATGCATTCTGGTCTTGGTTGTGGGTCTGGTTTGGTGGCCAGGTGATTCAGTCATCAACAAGTAAAGTGCTCAGCTGCAACACGTGTTCTAAACCCGATTGTAAAAGAAATTGAGCCATGCAGCAAGTAGAAATGCAATGGCGTGTTTTAAACCCGGTTGTGGTACACTGTTGAAAGGCCTCATCCTGTGATCACAGTCACGTCATGACGGTCTGGCCACCTGCCACTGCAAGTTGCGGAGCCGAATCTTACTTCCGTACATTGCCTCTTTTCCAGCCATCTTGGAAATTTTCCCAGGTTTGTGGGGCTTAAACCGCTAGTTACAGATCACAGTGGGGCAAGAGTTGTCGCATGCATGCATTGCGCAATGACGGCATGCCAACGCAACCTGCCAGGTTGGTGCATCATGCCACACTTTGCTGACAGTGAGCAGGTACAGTGTCTATAAGAATGATTCTTTGTCAGGTGTAGCGTAGCAGAGACAGGTGCTAGAGGTTGCAACAAAGCATGTATGAAACTGTCAATACTGAAGACGTCTGCCATGTATGAAACTGTCACTACTGACTAGTCACTGCAGCTGCTCAGCACCAATGGCACCATGCTGCACCTCACACCGTACAATACAGGCAACGACCAAGCACCACCAAGTGAGGTCATTCATTTTCACTACTGCCCGAGAATAATCTGACAGCACAGTTTGAAACATCCAATCACGGAACTGCCAGATCAGCTGGTCTGCTGCTGTGACTGGTAGATCGCGGTTATCAATAGATCAGCTCAACACCTCACCACATCATAAATGTCATTCAGATCACGCGGGTTCTACTCACCAGCCGCTGGTCTCGGCGAGACGACAACACTCAAATCTGCTGCTGGCCCACTTGGGTAGCTAGGCAGTTGCAGCAGGTTCAACCTGCAAAGCAGATTGTGTCACTTTAAGACTCATGGTAAGTACTAGTTCTACATCAATAGTGTGTAGGAAAGTAGTTTGTGGCTGTGTGGCTGGATGTCTCATAGTACCAGAAGACTCAAAGTTAATGTAGCAGTGCA
This sequence comes from Coelastrella sp. MACC-549, assembly GCA_018290735.1. Lineage (NCBI taxonomy): Eukaryota > Viridiplantae > Chlorophyta > Chlorophyceae > Sphaeropleales > Scenedesmaceae > Coelastrella > Coelastrella sp. MACC-549. The sequence goes on along the minus strand of JABEVS010000250.1, from coordinate 28,159 downwards.
CTGTAGGCCTGAATGCCGGCCTGATATTCAAAACTGTGACCTTGTTTCAACGAGGATGGTTTCTCAGAGGTGCAGTTCCTTGAACAACCAGTCGCAAAGGGCGCAACAGAACGGTGGTAACTACGCGCAATACATTGTTTCACAGACTGCTGAGACAGCAGGACATGCATTGCGTTATGGTTATAGATGAGACGTTTGGCGCATGAAGACAGTTTACACACTACTGCTCCGGCAGCAGGGCAGTGCTTTCGGTCCCATCGCTAATTTCAAAAATTGGAAGCTTTCAACAAGGCATAGTATCGATGCAGGGCCTTGACACAATTTTTGCCAAGGTATTTTGGGCTTGTAAGGCCTGGAAAACGTAGATCAGGCATTAGGTTCAAAGTGCTGCAGGCTGCAGGAGTGATACTGCCGAGCAGGTGTGCTAAAAGCTCTACCTGACCCTGGAGGCACCTGCTTGTCGAAGCAGCTGTGAAGTCTTGATGTACCAGCGTCGCAGGCTGCTGGGGTCCGCAACAGCTACAGCTGCAGGTCTGAAACCAGCAGAAGACCTTCACAGAGAACTTGGCAGACATGAAGCAGCAACAGCTCAATGCAGCGTCTCAGCCGGCATCCCAATAGACGCTACAGTTACTGCGGGAGCCACAACAGGCCATTATTTACTATTAGCAGGGGAGTATGATGGGGCCTATCAGTTTGTTGATGACTATAAGGCAGGTGAGCAACAGCAGCTGGGTCTGCTGCAGCAGCAGAGGGCTGCGACTGGTCAGCACCAGCAAGCTGAGTTTGAGGGCAATACACCAGCATCAACCGCAGCAGCAGCTGATGGCAGGCACCCGCCAGCATCTCCTCCAGAGTTACAACCATCAACAGGCGTTGACGCACTCCTCAGGCATGTAGCAAAAGCCAGGGCCAAACAACAGCAGCAACAGCAGCAGCATCTGACTGCTGGCAGCCAGAGGCCTTCTAAAAGTGCTGCATTGCCGCCAGCGACCTGCGCACATAGACCTGCACAGCAGAGTGGCAGCGGCATCAGCTGGGATGTCCCGAACAACAACATGTGCCCCGCTTGTCACAGCAGCCATACTGAACCAGCAGCAGCCGAGGCAGACACCACAGCATGGGCACAGTTGACAGCCATCCATGCCAACAGCAATACGAACACCTGGATGGTGACCCCAGCAGCACAACCAAGGCGGAAAAACAAGAAGAGACGTCTCCTGGAGCCAGGAGCGCGGCCACGCAGAAGTGGGCGGTTTAGTTATGACCGCCAACAGCAGATGGAACAGGCCCCTCTGGCACAACCGCACTCGGGGATGAAGGGCTTGCAGACAGACCAGCAGCATCTGGCGAGTCATCTTCAAACCAATGGGCATCAGCAAGAGCAGCGCCACCACCAGCGACTTGCAAAACAAGAGGGAGGGGAGCCGGTGTTGCTACACCAACAGCAGCTCTGTACTGCTGAAGCTGCAGAGACTGAACAACAGGTTGCTGGTGTGGATGAGCAACACCACCACCAACTGTTGCGGGACCCTGCAGCTGTGCCAGTGGGTCAACCTGGCCCTGGAGCTGCTGCTGCAGCTGCTGGAATGGGACGAGTGCCAGAGCCCACCAGCAGTGCACCAGATGGGGCCGGGGCACACCTCAGCAGTCCCGGGCTGCTGTCACCAGCACAGACACGCACATGGCGGCCAAATTGCCGGCAGAGGCCATATCGCCGCCGGGCACAGCAGCAGGAGCAGCAGCTGCCCCGCTTGTCCGCTGCTCAGCTGCCAGTAGTACTCCTGGCTGACAGGACGCCTCAGCGGCACAGCAGAAGACGAGTGTGGTCCGGCCAGCAACAGCGGCAGCACCGGGAGCCAAGGGATGCAGGTGCAGCACCTCAGTGTGATCAGCACCGGCCTGAACAACAGCACCCGCTGCAGCTGCTGTGCGCTTATCAAGGTCAAATCCTGGAAACCCAACGACAGGAGACTCTGCACCGCAGTGATGTCACAGCAGGAGCAGAAGAGACAGCCTTGCAGCTCTCAGAGCAGCACATGAGGGTTGCAGCCCAGGTCGCCTTAGAGCAGGGCAGGGCAGTATCAGCAGACGATTGCGAGCCTGAGCCAGCACCTGCCCCCTCAGGCTATGCCCTGACACGTAGTGCAGCAGCAGCAGCAGCAGAGAAAGTAGGCATTGTGGAAAGGGCCAATCCTGAGCCATGTCTGAGGCACCATCTACAGCAGCAGCTGCAGCAGTGCCCAAACAGTGACTGCAGTAAGTCGCCATTGTGCTCCTCACCACCATGTGTGGCATGTCAGGCACTGGCGACACAGCCTGGCACTGCAGAGGCTGACCAGCTCCACGCCAACACAACCATGTACGCTGCTGCAGCCACTGGCAACAGTGATGCTGTCATGCCTGCACAGGATTCACAGGAATTTGTACAGACGACAGCACACACAACAGCTCAGGCAGCAGCAGGAGCGGCAGCTGCAGCCACAGCTGCTGCTGCTGAGTGTACTGGTGTTGCTTCAGAAAGCCAGGGGCAGCAGGAGTCTCTCAAAACAGGTGCGCCGCCAGCAGCAAGTTTCAGCAATACGACTGGCAGACAGGGTGGTGGATGTGCAGCTGGTCCAGCACCACAGGCTCCAACAGAGCCACAGCAGCAGGTCACACCAGCTGCATCAGTTGCTTCAGATCTGCATGACCATCACAGCATGGCAGGATCAATGGAGGGTGCTGATACCTTCTTGACCCTGCTGCTGGGGAATGAAGACGAGGAGCAGGAGCAGGTAAGCCACACAGCAACAGTGGCAGCAGCAGCGTCAGATTGTATTATGCCAGGCTCAGCACCAGGACTTGACACTGCACCCGGTCAAGTACCACCGCCAACTGCAGGTGCCCAGTGTGATGTGCTGGGGTCAGGAGCAGACCAGGAACACCAGTCAACCAGGTCAAGTGATGGTGGGGCTGCTGTCTGTGCTGATGCCGTTGCTGCAGCTGTAGCGACTGCCGTGGCCATCACTGCTGCTGCATGCAGCAATGATACAGCAGCAACTGCTAGTGAGCTTGTAGCACAAGGGTCACAGCCCCATAAGCAACAGCAGGAGCCACCAGCATTGTGTGAGGAGCCAGCTATGCTTCACACTGCTGAATCACTTCAAGCAGCAGCGGCAGCAGCATGTGCTGGCAGGCTGGGTGGCGTGGATCATTCACCTACCAGCCAGCAGCAGCAGCAACAGTTGCAAACAAGCACCAGTGCCACTTCAGAACCAGTGCTCAACCCGCTGCAGGGCAAGGAGCGGCAGCACCTGACCCAGGAAGCACAACTGCAGCATGAGCAGCAGCAGCGTGACAATTTTGATCTGCAGCAGCAGCAGGTGCAAGGGTTGAAGTCTCAGACAGCTTGTCGAGAGTATTCTGGGCAGCAGCCACCATCAATTCGACAGGAACCAGCAGCTCAGCGCGCCAACAGATGTCTGCAGCAGCAGCAACAGCAGTGCTCCTGGCAGTGTGCCCCTGCTCTTCCTGCTGAGGTTGTTGACCTGCTGTGTGCCCTGTGTGTGCTGCTGCGGCTGTCTGAGGGCTCCCAGCTGGCTGCTGAGCTGCTGCAGGTGTCCCACCTGCCTGAGCTGCCTGCCTGTGACAACAGGGGCAGGTGCAGGGCATGTGCACACCATGAACCTCTGGTGGTCTATGTGGTGAGTGGATCATGAGCTGGCAGAACTGCAGCCCAGCGAGTAAGGGGGAGGGGGAGGGGTCGCCCAAGCTGCTGTCTGTAGTGCCTGGTGCATCAGTTGGTGGGAAGGCTCTGGCAGAGGCGGAAGGTCACAGGCCTACAAATAAAATGCACTGGGTGTTGAACGCCGTGTGGGTCAGTCACAGTGAGACAAAGTCTTTGATTCAACTCTTCCTGCTGCTGCTGCTGCTGCTGCTGTTGTTCCTTTTGACAGGTTGGTGGCCTGCATCAGCCTACCTTCAACATCTACTGCAGCAACTGCTACCACCTGGCCAGGGACAGTCACCAGCCACACAACCATCACCAACAACAGCAGCAGCAGCAGCAGCTGGATGCACTCAGCTGTGTTCCTGCTGTCCGCCACAAGCGGCAGGGGGCCATGAAGGCTCTGAGGGATGAGGCTGTCAGAATGAGGCTGCTGCCAGACGGAGCAGTCAAGGTGCAGCACAACAACAAGTGAACAAGTGGGAGCATGTGACAACATGATGACGGTTGTGATTGGGACACTGCTCAAATTACGCTCCCTCACACTGGCCTTCACTGCTTCAGCTGTCTAGCTGATCAATTATCAGATAGTCATATTCTGCTGCTGCATCTGCTGTTGCTGCAGGCTTTACTCAGCCTTGCTGAGCAGTATGGTCCTCAACTGCAGGTACCAGACTTCAGCTGCTGCAGCCAGGCGAGTGCGTGGTTTGTGCACTGCAGTCATGCCTGCATGATTGCCACAACAGCAGAGTCTTGTTAGTGGTGCCAGACTGACCTACACCTGGTGGCTTCAAGCGTGTGTCATTAGCAGGTCATGCTGCATAGTGCTGCACCCTGAGCTGGCATGAGACAACCCAGCAGTCTCATGCACTGACCTTATTGCTAATGCATAGTAGGCAGGGCGTAGTAAACCCGCTGACAAACTGCACCCCTTCCTCTGACTATAGGTCAAGCCACACCTGCTGACATCACCAGAGGTCATTGATCAGTCAGCAGCTGAGCAGCAGCAGCAGCAGCAGCAGCCTCACCGTGTTGGCCTGATGGATTCCGGCAGGCTCAGCATCAGCAGCAGTGAGTTGCTGGGTGTGTTGGCGGGTGTGCTGCACTGTCACCTGGAGGGCCCCGTCAGCCGGGTGGGGGGAGACTCCCGGGCTCACACATCAGAGGCACTGGCCAGGCACATGCTGCAGCAGGTGGTGACAGCGGGCCAGTACGGCCACTGCAACCCTGTCACTGACAGACTCAACATGGTCCACAGTGTCATCCAGGACCACCTGGAGGAACAGGACATGGGCCAGTCACCTGCAGAGGTGGCAGCGGCGGCGGCGGCAGCAGTGCAGAAAATGGTGTATGGTGAAGAGCTGGAGAAGTACAAGAAGCAGGCTGCTGCTGCTGCTGCTGCTCAGCCAGCTGACGGAACTCGTGCTGCTGCTGCTGCAACATGTTCCAGGTGGCAGCAGCAGGAGGCAGGTGATGAGCGGCGCATCAGCAGCAGGTCGACCAAGGGCAAGTGCAGACAGGGAGCAGTGGCTGCTGCAGCAGTAGTAGGCAGAACACACAACTCCAAGCAGCAGCAGCAGCAGCAGCAGGGAGCTGAGATCAGCCCAACGCCCTGGGCTGTCCACCTGTTGAACATCTTCATCCTGACAACCATGTTCTGCAAGGCCGTCAATGGTCACTACTGGTGCCGCGGTCAGGTGCTGAGCTACATACTGCTGTTGATAGGCTTCACCGGCACCCGCACTGCCGGCCACATTGACCCTGCTGCTGCTCTCACCTTTGCCTGGCCCTGGCAGCAGCCGGGCGAGGTGTGGAGTGATGAGCTCAGAGACGTGCCGCTGGCCACCTGGCTGTTCCTCAGCCCCTGTGACCAGGCCTGGCAGCGCTTCCTGGAGTGGTTGACACAAAGACAGCAGGTGACAGCCAAGCAGCAGCAACAGCAGCAGCAGGGGTGCCCTGTCAGGGTTCCTGATGATGTTGTGAGGTTTGCTCTTGAGGGGGTTGAGCTGCAGCCTGATGAGATTGAGCAGCTTGTGGGGTATGTTGGTGAGGAGCACACAGTCCTGCTGCAGCAGTATGCAGGCCAGGCCGTGTGTGTGGAGCCAGGCTGGAAGCACTGGGTGTTCAACAGGTGAGAAGAGGGAGTGGAGGGGTGGGGGAAACAACAAATAGCAGCCAAAATGTTCAGTGTTCAATTGATGTGCAAGACAGCTGTGGAATGTGTCATGGACCCAAATGGTTGCTGGCTGTTCACAACAGCTCACTTGCCAAGCACGGCCTCGAATGATATGAAAGATGCACTCTGCTGTTGCCTCATATCCACCAGGGCAATTGATCGCTGCTGCTGCTGCTGCTGCTGCCAGGCGTCCCTGCTTCAAGATTGCTTTTGAGCTGATGCGGCCTGATCAGGCATGTGCTGTGATCCACATGCAGCAGCAGCTGAGGGGCAAGATGTGGCTCAGCCAGGCAGATTACATGAAGACGGGCTGTGTGGTGGTGCATAGACTAGTAGAGTGGGCGAGGTGGTTCAGCAGGAACACAAAGCAGCAGCAGCAGCAGCAGCAGCAGCATCAACAAGGGCACCAACCAGTGACTGTTGCAGTGTGATTCACAGCACCACTTGATTGGTTGATTAAATTCTCATATGCCACACGTTGCCGTTTTTGTTGTCGGTCTCCGCTCGCAGCACGAATCTGACTCTTTCTCACGATCCCCGGTGTGAACCTCCTTGGAATGCGCCTGATCAGCGGTGGCGAAGTACGGTGTGATACAGTCCGTTTGTTTCACATCAAAATGATCACATGCGGCTGGAAAAGACGGAGCACCCTGAGTGAGTATTACATTGTATGTTGCGTCTGGGTACAATATAATCAGACTCTGCAGCAACCTTCACCGACCGTTGTGTTCATACAGCACCATACAGAAGTACATCTGCAAGGGATGCAACAAAGTCTGCTGCTCAGCAAGAGGTTGCTGTAATCGCGAGCTCCTCCAACTCTACTAAATCATCATCCGTGCGCTCCCCGCGCACTCTGAAGGAACCGTAAGAATGGTGTGTTCAGACCAATTTGAGCACCTTGTTCACTGCTCAAATGTCACGATGCGCCTTTGCTTGACGCTGCCAATGTTTTCGCTTTGCACAGCATTCTGTTGTACACGAGTGCATCCAACAACAATCTGGCTGCCTCTTAGTGCGTTATCTCTCGCCTGCAGGCGTCATCAGCGCTAACGGCCTCATATGCAGTGCTTATGGTATTGTCATCATCATCAGCAGCAGCAGCAGCAAGTCCTGTGGGTTGTGACAAAACCCACCGCAGCCTCAACGGTGTTGCGTCAACAGCAGACAACCCAGGTACAGCAAAGTTAGCTTCAATTGCTGCGTGTGGTTGGGCTAGCCACTGTCTTGGTGATCCATGTCGGACGTTCAACGACTGTGATGGTGACCTGGTCTGTGTTGATGGCAAATGCGGCAGCAGTGGAGGGATTACCCCTGGTCCACCCTCACCACCTCCCACTGGTGAGACTTTTGCTTTGAGGACACACCAAACGCTACAATATCAGCAAGCTGATGGGGTTGCTTTCTCCACAGCAGCCTGTAGTGCAGCACAACTGTAAGCTCGCAACATCTGCACGGCTGAAGGCAGGCTGCCTTCAGCACCACCGTTGACTGGTGGCAAGGCAGCTGCAAGTGTGTGCCAGCAGCAGCTCTCAAATTAGCTGGTTGTTTGCTTAGCTGCTGCTGTCACCATGTGGATCAGCAACTGCTGCTGGTGATGTTGCTGACGCTCAGGCTGCAGCTGGGCTGGTCACTGTGCGGGTGACCCCTGTCAGACATCAGGTGACTGTGATGGGCAGCTGGTGTGTGTGACTGGCAAGTGTGTGGCAGCTGGAGGAACACCACCCTCAGGTGAGAGTATCAGTGACAAGGAAACAGAACTAGTGAGCAGCGCCACAAGCACTTGTTGTTTGTCAATATAATTGATGTACAGGAGAACAGTACCCACTCCTCACAAGAAGACCATCCAAGGTGCCTGCCAGAATCAGCACTGCCCAGCTGCCAGTGCTACCATGTTTTTGTGGGCAGGTGCTGATGGTCAGGGGCGATGCCCTACTGGCTGGTATGAGGGCAAACTGACTGTGTATGATTCGTGGCCCTACCCCAAGTCAGAAGAATGGAAGGGCTACTCGGGTGGGAAGTACCTTGGCACATTTGCCTACAAAGACACATCAGCAGCATGCAACCAGCCTGGAGAAGTGTCCTTGACATCCTGGTCAACACCTGATGGGCAATCCGGCCAGATCCCCGCCGGCTGCCACTGGCGGCATGACTGGGTGGCCGCTCATAAGATAGCAGCCGTTTTCAAGTCATCCAGCAGTCCAGTTGTTAATATCAACTTCAAGACTCAGGTTGCTGGCCAGCAGATCAGAGTGGCGTCAGTCAGTGATGCCAGAAGAGGTTCCAACGGCACAATTGTGTATGTGGCTGACACCTGTGGTGATGCTGATTGCAACAACTGCTGTACTACCAATGCCAACATGTCTGCAAGTGGCTTTTTGATTGACCTTGAGAAGAATGCACTCAAAGCGGTGTTTCCCACTATTAAAGGGTTTAGAGCCACCAGAATCAGGTACACTGGCACCCAGGCTACTTATCAAGGCAGCGCCTTTGATGTCAGCAATATCACCGGCTACCCTGGTATTGTCTGCTTCAAGTTGACCTAGCATGTGTTAGCTAGGTATCTGCAATGTGGCGACAGCTGCTGCTGCTGCTGCGATGGTTTAGGTCTAGAGACTATGATCCAGCAATGTACTTGACCAAGGAAGTGGCCTGGTTGCAGTGACGCGAACTTCATGTCATGTCCTCCCTTTTAGAGACTGCTGCAGTGACCCATCCCTGCGTGGACAGCCACCTTCTCGAGAAAAACGTCTATGGCGTGAGTAACAATGATGGGTGACTTATGTGCGTTGTGAACCTTCCTTGTTGAGCTTGTCTTTTTTTCCTGGTCTTCCGGAATGATTCTCTGTCAGCTTGGCGCCAGCTACTTCTCCGCCGCGGTCATCACATATCATGAAACCACCTCACATACCGGCCCGTTACACAAACATATGAATTTTGCTGATACGTGGTATAATCAAGACGTGTCATTAAGAGTGAAAGAGTCTTTCAGAAAGACCTGCGCGGTGCATACGTGAGTTTTCGTTTTTCCCCTGAGGCGGGATTAGCTACAGGCAGCATTAACTGCTGCCAGCCAGCGACACTGTCAGGGCCTGAGTCTCAGCTGCATGGCAAAGAATTTGAGTGGTGAAGCTCCGGGACCAGGTGTGCCCGCAGCCAACGACTTTCACTTCAAGCAGTATTATAATATGCCATGACCCAGTTCCATCAGTGGTGTCTAGCCTAAAAGTTGAGTTGAACACAGCTGACACACTAGATCAAGCAAAAACAGGACATTTCACAGGTGGCGGCCCTTTACCAAGTTGTCAGTCACTCGGGTTGGCAATCCGCCCTAGGCAAGCCACTACAATTCAATTGAGCCTGGCAGGCTCATGAGCTGACAAAGAATCATTCTTGATAGAGCTCATCAATGCATTCTATAATCATGTGATTAATCATCAAATATATCGATCATTGGGCTTGAATCAGGGGGTACCCAGGATGTAACAGCAAAAAAAAACGGATCCTTGTTTAATAGGTAGACACATACATCGAGCTTGATTGGGCCAGCTGTGTTACACTGCAGCTGCCAGCTCAGCGGGACTGGTAGATGGCGAGCATTGCAAATCGCCCCATCCAGGCCCTGCCCCGTTGCCACATCTGCACTCGATCACTAGGCTGTAGGCGCAGCTGACTGACATGCTTATACATCGTGCACGTGCAGCAACTAATTAAGCATGCATAAGCTGCATCTCTGTTCTACATGTAGAAGGCATGAAGCCCAGCAAAGCAAGCAACCTGCGAGCAATGGTTGTTGATGGCCACTGCCGCTGTTGCAGTAAAAATGGTCAGGGGTGCAGCAAAGATTTGGTGTAACAAAATGTCCAAGCAGACATGGTGGCAGTTGCAATAGTTGCACAGTGCGGCACTACATGCAAACTGTGACGGCCTTCTTAACGTTGTTCTCATATGCAAACACACGTAATCAGCCCCAACCTGACAGCTTCATCACTATGACTATATTCACAGCTCATGCAGTAGGTCACATTGTACCCAAAACTGCTATGAAGACGAGCTCTAGAGTCTCAATCCATTACTGCATCTCCGTCACCCTCCACTACCACGTCCGGGTCTTCACATGTCAGCAGCAGGTGCAGGCGCTTGCTCATGGCTGGCCCCACCCTGCGGGGCTTGACCTTGCCCCCCGCAGGCTCCAGTAAGTCAGCTAGCAGCAGGGCAGCAGAAGCATGACCAGTCCTACAGCAGCAGACAAAGAGCCATGGAGAGCAGCCAAAAGCTGTGTGGGTGTGTGATGATACTCACAGGCAAAGCAAACACCACAGACACAACCCCTGAAGAGCAGACACAGGTGCCGAGCATGCCATGGATGCAAATCACACTAGGTTACACTTCTGACATGGCCTGAGTGCTCAATGCGATTCAGATGATAGCAGTGGTGAGAGCCTGGCCACTGTGTTCAGAAAAGTGCTGATGTGACACCCACGTTATTGCTGCTTGCTGAAATCCTGCTATCAGTGCTCCGAAGCTGGGATATGCCTTGGCTACCGCCTGCAGCGCGGTGCAGCAGTAGGCCCGCAACGTGTCAGTCAGTAGCAAGCAGTGCCATTGTGTGCCAGCAATCACCTAACACCAAAGGCCACTCTTGTTAACCGCACTCGCACTGTACACGGCGTGTGGCTTGCTAGACAGCTGTCACTGCTCAACGAGTTGAGAACATACCGTCACCTTACTGCGGGGCAGGGACAACACAGATGCTGCAGGTTGCTGTCATCAGGAACAGACTCACAAACCAATTCACACTTTCACACCAGCCCAATGGTCTGGCTCCAGGAGCAACGCACTTGCGCCCCCCCCCCCCTCCTTCACACACACACTCACCCATGCCTTGTTGCCACCTATGCCATGCATCCTCCCCAGTGTGTTGACAGCAAAGTTCTGTGTTGCTGGCCCCAAATCCTCTGCCATAGCTGCTGCTGCTGCTTTGCTTGCGGCCCCTGGCCCTGCACCACCACACGCCTCAAGCTGGTGCTCACTAGAGTAGGGCTGCTGACCGATAACCTGTAGCACAAGACACAAGCATGTGTTGAACAAAGCCAGCAGCGGATCCTAGAAATTTGCAGGTTTGCAGGAATTCAGCACCATCCCAGATGCCACTCTGCTTGTCAATTAAATGGATTATACGGTGGCTTCACACCCTTGACCGGTTGCAGGGGTCGTAAGGCTTAGTATTATTAAGGGAGGCCTCCTCTATATGTATCTAAGCCTTACGACCCCTAACCGGTTGCATCTGAATAGATGCTGAAACTCGCTTTGGCCAAGTGAGTGGTTTGACAGGCAGAGGCTCATTAAATCAGCTGTCTGAGTGAACATTTCAGCTCAGTACTGACCTAACACTGCATCTTCTGGTGTCACAAGTACACCGCAGCACTTTCCAGACCGACCCCAAAGCCACCGCAATGTAAGGATAATTGAACGCAGCTCAATTGCAGTTCAGCGGTAACATTAGTGCAGATCTGTGCTGCACTTGTACGAAATTCTGCATTGTCACCCACCAGCAAAAATATTGCTGAAGAGACAGAGCCTGAATCTGGCTGTTCTCACCCGTGCTGTGTTGATGATGTGTGTGGCCACCTCTTCTTGTTTACCCAGCAATCTCAAGTGAAGTCCCGGTGTAGACAGGTTCAGCTCAAGCAGTAGACTGCTGGCACGCCGCCAATCCAGGCGGCTCACACCGCCCTGAATACCACAACACCAGCGTGCCAACATCATCACATCACATGCACACCATGGCAGGCAGAAACAATCTGCACTGTGTCACCTTTTGGTGTTGCGCATCAGCGAAACCCCCCGTGTCTGACTTGTGCGCATCAGTAAACCCCCCGTGTCTGACTTGTGCGCTTCAGTAAAACCCCGCGTGTTTGACTTGTGTGCCGGTATATCAGGAGTATGCCAGCTCACCTGCCGCATTTGCTGGTTGTCGAGTCGCTGCACGTACAGCTTGAGGCCAACCACCACTAACCCCAATGTGCAGTCTGGCTGTGCTGCCTGTACAGCTGACATCACGGCAGCCAACCGGTCACGCTGTAACTCATCAACAAAAGATTTAGGCTCCTGGAACACCAGCTGTACATAGGGGGGATCAACGTCTTGAACAAAATGATCCAGCCTGCTGCTTGTGGCCTGAGGCACAATGGGAGAGTGTGGGGAGCAAACATGGCATTGGCGATTGGAAAATAACAGATTTGCCTGTTGAGAGTGCGTGAGGGCCATCCAATACTTTTATGCAACTGCATGCGTGGTCGGTTGCCATCACACAGAACACTCACAGTCTTCACGTTGTGCTCGTCCCTTTCACACAACTTGCGCCTCTTGAAGCAGAAACAGCAGCAGCCAGGCCAGCGGCCGCTCAGGGGGGATCTGTCTACCACCTGGGAGTACATAGCACAGTGATCTGCACTCTCAACCAGCACATCACATGATTGCGCATGCACATGCCAGCATTCTTGCAAAACATTGCTGCTGCAGGGAGATGGCAAACATCAATGCAGCAGAGGCTCACAGGCATTCAAAATAGCTCGAAGCTGCAGCAGCATTGCTTCGGTCAACTCAGCATCACCTGCCAGCCAATCGTCTTCCTCCTGTCCAACTCTGCTGCAATAGCCAGACCCAGTGCTGTGTTTGAAGTGACTGCATCCATGACCAACACGGACTCATACTCCTGAAAGCTACCATTGAGTTTACGGGCATGGAATGTCTCAAAGCGTTTGGCGGCTTTGACTGCTTCTACTTCAGCCTGCTTGGCTAGCTGCAGCAAAGATGGACACAAAGTGCAAGCAGCAGTCTCAGCATGCAGACGCAGCATAACTGCAGACTTCATCTGGGCTGCATGTAGCAGACTGCAGGGGCAGTAGCATACCCTTGGCACCAACATCTTGGCTGAAAGCACGTACAGCTGGCTGCAGACACATGGTTGCACAACGGCTACTGCCCTCTCACCCCCTCCCTTTCACTCTACCTTGGCAGCGATCTTTTCTGCTTCTTTGTGCGCTTTCTGCTTAGCCTTTTGAGCAGCTTTCTCTTCTGCTGTCATGCGCACTCGGGCGACCCTGCCGCTGCTGCCACCTCCTGCTGCTGCTGTCCTGTGTTCCCCCCCGCCACCCCTGTGCCTGCCAGCATTTGCTATGGCATCTGATGCTGATGGCTGAAAGGAAGGGTCACTGTACTCGTCCGACTGATGGTCATCATCTGCAGCAACCCTGGTGGTCCTGCGCTGACGCTTTGGCTTTATATACCCTGAGTCAGTTCTCGTGTCATTGGTAGCTGCTGTTTGCCCCTGCCTATAACAGTCCTGGTGCTCCTCATGCCTATTGTTGTAGAACGGGTCATGCTTTTGTTGTCTTGGAGGATCTTGGTGCTGCTGCTGCTGGGGCTGCTGTGCTGCTGCTTCATCTAGGGAGTGAGCTGTTCCAGCTGGAGTTCCTGGCTCCTCCGTTGCTGCTTGCGCTGTTCGTGCTGGCCGCCGTCTCACCCGTCTTTGCAACGGCTGCAGACACCAGTTGTCCAACTCCGCTTCATGTGCCCATGCCGGATTCATCGCCTCCAGGTTTTCCTTGCCCCTCGGGCTATGATAAGCGTCTGCTTTGCCACTGTCATCATCATCATTGACCACACATACTTGTGGCTCAGCACCTACTGCAGCTGCAGTCTTCTTGCTGATGAGTTTCTTGACCGGTTTCCGCTGGGCTGGCTGCAAGTGCTTGCTTGATTGCTCTGCTGTCACTGAGGTGGGTTCGCTGCTGTGCAATGCCTGCTGTAGCTCAGCTTTCAGCGCTTCCAGCGGCCGATCGTCATCACTGTCAACATGCTGAATGGTTGAGGTGAGCTCCGTTTGGTTTTTGCTTACAACTGCAAGCCATGATCAGCACAACCAACCAACAGCAGCAGTTGTTGGGCGATTGCGCGCAAACTGCTGGAGCACTATTACAGCAACTGCTGCTGGTGCAACAGACCTGTCAATATCTCTATGTCATCATCACTGCCATCAAGCATGTTGCCGAAGGGTGCGTCTTGTACGACTGGCTGCCCCGGCACGGTTTGTCCTTCTGTTCTTGTGGCGCCTTCTTCAGGTCTAAGGGCCCCAAGAATGATCTTATAGCGTTCATTGCATTTGGAGTGGCTTTTTTACACCCATGCTGCCTTTGTCAAAGGCTTGATAAGCCATTGAACGTGTGTTAGGGTGGCTGTCGACGAGTTGTTGACCATGATGATGACAGCTCACCTTCACGATGCGATCGCATGAACGAGCTGCACACCCACATATCAGGACCTGCCCTTGGGGTCCCTGTCATTTGTCAATGATGAGTTTGAAAATCCAGGATCACATTGACGCTGGCTCGGCCAGCCATCGGCTGTGGTCGCCTAATGCATGCATCGATGATTTTTTACTGCGAGCAGCAGCGCGTTGTCTGTCATGGCGCACAGTCACCCACAGCACGTGATTGTTCACTATTGCAATACCTGTACAATGTACATTTGGATGGCACTGCCTGTGTGTATGAATGTCCCTGTTGCTGTTTGTGAGTAGTAGGTACTAAGGGCCCTTAAAGTCTGTCACAGAGATAGGCTAACTGAAAGAGATTCAGCTCATGTACCAATTAATTAGAAAAAGCTCAAGCTGGATGACCACAGAGAGTCTTTTGTGCAGATAGCAATTTAGTTTATCCAACACCATGATGATGTAGCAACACGCAACTACCAGATGGTCAGTAAATATTCTGCAAACTGACATGCAGCCCTGAGCTGGACATGGACCAGCTGCACACACTTCTTGGGGTCTGCGGCCCTCAGCATGCACTTGGCACAGCATCAAAAATGCCGCATGGGCTCTCTTTCACAACCCTTCGCAGGCTGACCAGCCATCCAACTTGTATATGAACACAGCCAGCCACTTGACACTAGTGCCATGATCTAATCAGCAATATTACCCCCCTTCGAGTGCCTTGTAAAAGACAGCATGACCAACTGACCATGTAGGAAGTACTGACAGCTAAAGCTGTACAGTACTGCTCAGAGATGGAAAAGGGCCCTGAATTATGTCAAAATTCAGCTTGTATAACAAGAATCTGCAGACTTGCACCACAGCAGTTGCGTCCTCACTTAGTACAGAGCTTCCCTCATTGCAATATGCGTACAGTCTCTCCCTCAGTTGTGTACAACTGCATCAACGCTCATTGCAGACACAAACAGATGCAAGATATAAGTACAAAACTGCGTCGCAATCCAGCATGGTATGCTGCAGTAGGCCAGGCACCTGCACACTAGTGTGTAAAGAGTACTCTTTATGCTGCCATGACCTTAATGGGTACTCCTGCCAACACGCCCTCACGTG
This sequence comes from Coelastrella sp. MACC-549, assembly GCA_018290735.1. Taxonomy (NCBI): domain Eukaryota; kingdom Viridiplantae; phylum Chlorophyta; class Chlorophyceae; order Sphaeropleales; family Scenedesmaceae; genus Coelastrella; species Coelastrella sp. MACC-549. Next base: position 12,886 of record JABEVS010000250.1, on the reverse strand, counting down.
GCTCCTCCATGGTGGTGCTGCTGAATATCTGGGGCAGAACATTGGGCAGCTCTCTGAAGTGGCTGACGACCAGGTCTGCCCCAGGCACATGGTGTGGGTGACCTGGAGGGCCCCCTGGATTGTCACTCACCAGCACAGTGAATATACCCAGCTCATGTGCTGCTGATATGTTACGCGGGCTGTCATCTATGAAGATGGTGTTGTGGGGCTGAGCACCAACCTGCTGCATCACTAGTTGATATACCTGCAGAAGCAGTGTTTGCAGAAGCAGCACTACCATTGACACAGTGCTGCTGTGCGGGAATGAATCTTTGTGGCATGTTGCTGACTGGACTGATGCCTGATGCTTGCGTGTGATGACCTGACAGAGCTGGAGCGGCAGACCGTGTTGGCATGTCGGGGTCTGAGTGGTTGCTGGCAAACAGGTGTGTGCTGCGGTGGTGGTCAGTGCTGCATCACAATGTGCAGCTATACTTACGAGCTTGGAAGGCTTGCACAACACAGGACACTGCTGATTGACTATGCCTGCTTTGCAACCAAGCTCCTGGACATTCTCATAACAAAAAACATTCTGCAGCAGCAGAAGGAACGGAATATGTACAGCTGATTGATGATGCATTGTCACGACACAAAGTAACCTGCACGGCAAGTACAGCTGTCTGTCTGACTGTCAGCCACCTGGCACCTGGCTGAGTCACGTAAGATATACAGTCCTGTGCACGTCTTGACTCATCACATGCCCTGTGCTGACAGGATTCGCTGCATCCATCATGTGCTGCTCACCTGGAAGCAGTCAGTGACACCAAGCTGTTTGAATACCTTGACTGCGTGCCGTGCATCTGCATTGGTGAGCACGTGCTTCTGCAGCGTTAGCCGTGCCAATGCGTCTCGCAGCTGTGGGTCTTCCTGCAGCAGCTGTTCGTAAGCAAGGGTGTCATGCACTGCTGCATGCCAGTCATCAACATCCACCTTGTAGCCAGCAGCCTGCAATGAAATGGAACAGAAACAGCACTGACGTGACCAGGTGGAACTAAGGTATCAATCAGGAAGCACAACCAGAAAGGAGGCAGACGCCCCTGCAACACGATTCAAGGCTTACCATCAGTCCTGCCATGGTAGTGCCATACCCATGGTACAACTGCCTAGCCAGCTCTTTCACTTCAAGCTGTGGTATCGCCAGCCTCTCTGTCATGTAAGCTGCAAAACCACACAGAAAGCGAAGAGTGTAATAGACGTACACCTTGTGTGTATACCTCTGCACACACTTCCACAGAGGTCATCACATCCGAAATGCCAGACAAGCGCCTGAAGATACCAGATGAGTTGGCAACAATATCGACAAGAGCGCCATCGGAGCCCAACAACGCCGGCTGAAGGAGATGCCAAGTCAGCTCCAATACATTTTCTAGCTATACCTACTCTCACCTGTGATGTTATTGTAGACGTTGGTTGGTATCTCATGTATGCGATATATGCAGTCGTCAACGTCTATCAAAATATGCTCAAACTCCCTTCCAAACAGAGGCAATGCCCCCATCATTCAACTCAGTTACTGCCACAACAATACCAAAAAAATCACAAACGAGCGTATACGATGCACAGAGGACTCTGTTCTATGCAGGGTGCCCAGCACTGTTAGACGATACAACGTACGTGCACCTGGGAGTGTCATGTCATTGGACGCACCGTATGGATGATAGCAGGCGTGAAGACAACAAACTCAAAGTCAACTGGAGAGTGGTGTCATGCTGGTGGAAACATCTGCGCTTCTGTGCAGTCTGCAGTGGTCACCCGAAGTGCCGGCATATCATGCAAGTCAAATGGCCTGATGATGTTGTCTCTGCTGATGCTACATCAATAGCCTTACTGTTAGCAGGCTCAAGAGTTTTCAGACTTCATAAATGTCAGCTTATACAGAAGCTCAGCTGCTTCACGGCACAAGGTGCCATCACCGCCCTCTGCCTGGATGTGTCAGAAAAGGTATGCTCCAGTCCACCTTCATCATCACAAGCTGGATCACACCAAAAACTAGTCAACTTATGGCAGAGGGGCCCAAGAGAAGGCCGCCCTGCACTGCAGCTGTGGTTGCAACCACAACCAACTGGTTGACCCCTGCGCTGATTGCTATAGCCACCCAGAGTCTTCAGGGGCATGGAGCTCAGGTGAAGTGTAAGAAGCATGCTGACAGCGCCTTTTATGCAGTGGTATTATCTGAAATGGCGTTTGTCAGAACAGGGTTCAGCAGCTTGCTGCTGCTCATTGTCATTCCAGGTGATAGATGTGTCTACCTTGCACAAGCACGGAGACAAGTGGGCTGATATTGAAGCAGTTTCCTCTGCAATAGCGGGGAAATGAGCATTCGCACAGCTACCAACTTAATGCAAGGAGTAGCTATGGTGAAAATCTAGACAGCCAGCCGTGACAATTTTGCTGTACAGATTACAGCATAGGTATGAGCGATAGGTACCGGTTTAGAGACGACAGGGACGATCACAGTAGAGGCGGGTACCGAGACCATCATAGGAACTCTGGCGGGGGCTACAGGTGCGATCAGGAACTAGGAGGCCGTGGACTGCCACTCAATTTTTTGCAGGTGCTCTTCATATGTGTAAGAGCTGCTGGAGGAACATTCATTGCTTTATGTGGCTCTCAGCTGCTAGGCAGTCATTGAACAGCAGCAGGCTTTGCAGCTACTTCCATGCCACACTCAGAACGCATTTATTCCTGATACGCATATTTGAGCTTCCATTGTTTGGTATGTATAATACCCATCGCTGATCGGTTGCCGTCACAGTTGCTTGCCTCTGTTAGTTATCAACCTGGTATGATTTGGGCGGACCTACTGCATGACAGTGACGCCAAGACACCAGGCAAAGACGTAACATGCTTTCACGGCACACGCCGTCGCAGGAGGGAACATGACCATCGCAGGAACAGCGGCGGAGATCGAGAGTATCATAGGCAGGGCGGAGGTGGTCGAGGGGGCAGAGGTGGAGGTGGACATGACCGCCGGCCCCAGCAGAAGCAGCGATATCAATCAAGTTTTGTGGGTCAGAAGCGTGGGAGGGACGAAGTTGAAGCAGTAGACCCCAAGAAGCAGTTCATAAGGCGCCTGATGAAGCTAGGCGAGCCAGGGCCACTATCAGAGGTGTGGAGCACCAAGCAGCAGTAGTCATACGGCCATGGGATGGCTATGCATTGGCTTGTAGGAACCACGTTTTACATCGGGGAAGAGGGGCAGGAGGTGTCAGCTGTTGCCCCTGTACTGGGCTGTCAAGTTGCACAGCACCTGTTCGAGAGCTGCATGAGTCTCAGCAGCAATGATCTCCCTGAAGTGTAGCAGGACCCTTATTGCTGTTTTGCTTGCCTCCAGGGTGACAAGACCATAGTGGGCGACTCACCCGGAACTTCAATTGACAATGCTCTTTGGGCCTTCAAGCAGGAGATCAAGCATGAAACAGAGAATGTAGGGGGATCTGCACAGGCGCTGAGTCATTAGCAACAGCCGTACAGCGGGATGCCACTGGCAGCCTGTCAATGCCATGCACCCTGCAGTGCTCATAACCTTGTATGGAGTGGTCTTGTGCCACAAATAAGTTGCTTCTATGCTTTGTTGGATGCAGATGCTTATCAAGGTTGTGCTGAATGAGTGGACATTTGTTGATGTCTGATTTCTATGCGTGCAGCTTGTTGACATAGTCCTGGAGGCTGGCATCAGCTGCTCTCACAAGACACTGCACTATGCATTGCTGTTGGGTGAGTACAAGACGGCAACACGCATAAGAAGCAGACAGCATTGGTAACAAGGGTGTACATTTACGCCTCTGCATTTCAGCTGGCCAGGTAGTCTGGCATCACCTCTGCCCGTATTGCTGGGATCCCGTGCGTTCTTGCTGGTGGTCATCACTCATTCAACTTGAAGTGTGTGCTGTTGGCCGCCCCCCGCAGGTCTGCTGAACTCTGAGAACCCTGACTGGGTGGTCAACTTCATAGCAGCAGCAGGGCAGCGCTACGAGCAGGAACTGCAGGCTGGAGAGGTGGTTGGCCCACGGCTCCTGCTGCGGCTGTTTGCTTGTTTGACACATACGGGAGTGCTCCACCCAACTGATGTGCTGGCCCTTATGGAGCGAACTGTTGAGGTAGCAATCAAGCAGGCCACATCAGGTGCGGGCATCCTGGCTGCAACACAGAGCGCTTTGAAGCAGCATTGTGGAAGGCTGGGTACCTGTGTGCCTACACATCATGCTTCGTGCCGTCCAATGTGAAGAAAGCCATCAGCGACACTCGTATCAATGCTTTTCTGCTAGGCGTGCATACATTGCAGCACTCACGCCAGATGAATCTCATGCTGAACCACTGCTGGCCCTTCTCCTTCTGGTTGGTGTTTGTTGCTGCAGGCGCTGATCCCAGTGGTCTCACGTGGCAGCCCTGGTGTGACCAGCTGGTGTATGGTGTCATGGGAGGCCTGGTGTGGGGAGGGCCGGGACTGAAGTCATCAGCTGCTGAAGAGCACGAGACACTTATGCAGAAGATTGAGCAGTACATGCACAGCAGACCAACACAGGTAGCTGGGCTATTGGCTGCAGCATTTGCTGGTGGTGGCAGCCCTGCCAGCCTGCTTTGGAGGCTGCTTCTGGTCTCATGCATGCTGTGCGCTTGTCACCTGCTGTTGTGTGTTCCTGCAGGAGTCTGTCGAACTCCGTCCCATGTATGGCGCAAGCGATGCTGCTGATGCTGCCGCAGCCAGTGACAGTGGAGGTGCCAGCTTTTTGGGGCAGCTGTGGCAGTCTGTACAGGTGAGATGACATCATTCTTGGCTTCAGTAAGTGCTTTATGCGACTGTGTGGATGCCACTAGCATGTCTTTATGGCGCCGGGGGCTCGTACACCACAGCCTCCTATAAATGGCGCCTGAGCAGAGCTTGCAAGTTGCTGGCCACTCTCCGTTTTGCTGTCTTCCCGAGGCTTTCATAGGTGGGCCGATGCTTCTGAGCCTTCCTTGCACCTTGCACATGTTCAGGTGCTGAGACAGGAAGTTGAGGTCTTTGAGCAGCCTGAGAAGGTGGACCCTGATGATCCAGATGCTCCTCAACATCATGATCCACCACAACAGCAGCAGCTGGAGGTACAGGGCATACCCATGGAACTGTTGGCTGCATTCAGCAACAAGCTCAAGGGCCAAGCAGTTGAGCTGCCACCCATTGCCTTGCCAGAGGTCGTCCCCGGGGTGGCTGCTGATGCTGCACAGCTAGGGCCTGTGGGGCGGGCAGAAGTTGCCGTCAAGTTACAGGACAGGTACTGCAGGGGGCAGGAGGTGTGCTTCAGGTCTGATATCACTGAGTGACTGTGAGCCTCATGTGCAATGTCTGGTGCTCCACATCTGGGGTGGACCAGGATGTAGTGCACCCGCCACTGCATCAATGGCGGCTGTGATGGAACGACTGCTGCATGAGCCTGCCACTCCAACACAGCGCTGATGTTGTATATCTGACCCTGGCCCGGCCATTGGTAATACACAGGTACCCTGCTCGTGGTGGCATGCGTATCCTTGATTCCCAGTACACTGATGGCAGTCGAGGACCTCTGGAGAGGTTTGTAGCAGAAGAGATGATCATTGACCTGCTGGGGGCCTTTGATGCGCACAGGTATGCAAACATCCCATATTCACTTTGACTGCCGTTGTTGTTGCTGGAAGTAGGCTGCTGGCCATGTGCTGCTTGTCCCTGTGAGCAGACATGAGGCTGTTGCACTCGGTGAGTAGCTGAATTGACCAGTAACAAGAGCTCAAGCCTACTTCTGCAGGCACCTGTGCCGCAGTAAGTACTAAACCCTGATGCTGACGGGGGCCCTGCTGGTTGCTGTTTTGGACCTTCTCTTGCACAGGGTTGAGCTGGCTCAGATGTTGTGCTCAGGGCTTCCCCTGCCCTATGACTACAGTGGGTTGCTGTGTGAGACGCTGTTTGCCCAGTTGCTGCGTCTGCCCACACCCCGTTTGACACCTGTTGCCTTCAGCGCTCTCATTGCTCACACAGCATTGCTGAGGCCAGCCTTCCCCAGGTATTTGGCAGGCAGTGTGAGGCAGCTATACCTGAGGTTGCAGTTCCTGGCACCTGAGCTGACGAACAGGCTGGCAGATGTGCTGGCACACTTCATCAGCAACATGAGCTTCAGGTAGGCATGGACACATCATCTGCGTGGTCATCATGCATGAGCCACCTCTACTGACTTGTTGCAGCGTCTTTGAGCATCATCATAATGCACCAGTGCAGGCCCTGCGGCAATAGCATGGTCACAGGCTACAGACTAAGCAAGGGGAAGGCATATAGCAACTCTTGATGCTACCTTATTGCAGCATCATTTTGGAGTTGACTTCTTTTCCTGCTGAGGAAGGCATCACGCTAACACCACTTCTGTTGCTTTCTTGCCTTTGTCAGGTGGCCCTGGGACAAGTACCGCATGGGCCTGTCTCAACCCCCTGGCGGTCCCCAGCGGTCCTTCCTGGTGGCAGTCCTGCATGACCTGGTCAAGCTGACAAGCTGGGACCACCAGCTGTTGCTGCAGGAAACACCAGCAGATTTCTTAGCGCTGCTAGGGACTCAACCTGCCTTTGCTGGTCTCCCCACGCCGGTGCCTTATCCCCCACCTCCTGCACCGCCAGCAGGCAGACCAAGTGATGAGCGGCAGCAGCAGCAGCTGGACCAGCCAGCAGGTGATGGGGCGGCAGGAGGACAGGAGGGTGAGCCGCCAGCAGCAGGTGGAGACCAGCAGATGCGTGATGCCGATACTCAGGCAGGTGCTGAGCCAGAAACAGGTTCACAGGCTGCAGATGAAGCTGCTGATGCCATGCAGCAAGATGAGCAGGGTGAACAGCAGGATTCCGAGCTGGATGCCATTGCACAGCCAGAAGGTGATGGGAATGCAGCCATGGATGAGGCTGGTGCTGAGCCACAAGCCCAACAGCAAGACCCTGAAATGCTGTGGGCTGGCAAGCTGCTAGGAGTGATGCAGTCTAGGCCACCACCCGAACGCAAGCCGCTCACTTATGAGCAAGTGCTGGAGTGGATAGACAGCCAGGAGGTGAGACGATTGCTGTAGCCCATTCATCGCAGTGGAGCTTCCCACAAAGAGACACAAGTGCCTGCTCCACTTGGCAGCCAAGCAGGGCAAGTGCTAGATACTGCACTGCTCTGGCACCTGCAGACCTTGTTGATGAACTGTCTTTGTGCATAACAGGAAGACTGGCTGCTAGCACTGCTGGGTTGCTGATATTGCATTGGAACAAGCCCTTGTAGCCAGCTCACCAAGGGAACAGTATGCCAGCATGGCGTGTACAGGGCACAGCAATTTTTGATCTGCACATGTGTTGGCTCCAGATGTTACCCTACACTTCCATGTAGTCAGACCAGAAACTGCAGTCTACTCCTGCGTGGGCATACGAGTAAATGTGGCCTGCTGCTGGTTGCAGATGGCACAGCAGCTAGGCTCTCTTGAGGCTCACCTGCGCACTGTGATGCGGGCAGTACTGGCAGCAGGCTCAAAGTCATGCAGCCACTGCTTTGTGCTCATTGAGCGCTACAGCCCTTACCTGTTCAAGCTCATCCAGCAGCTGCAAGAGCAGCAACAGCAGCAGCAACATGATGAACCACAGCAAGTGAGGAGTGCTGAGGAGCTGCTGCTTGATCTGCTGCGAGAGATGTACGGTCACATGCCAAGGCGGTTCAACCTTGCTCTGGCAAGGTAAGCTCGATTGGGAGCCGTGGTGGCGCGTACCAGGAGACTCAGTTGACTGGACAGGGAACTGTTTGCATGCTTAAAGGATTGACTGGCTTGCAGGGCACTGATTTGAGCCTGCCAGCACAGGAGCAATGACTAGGTAGGCACAGCATCTGCCTGCTTGCTAACTAAGGAGTTCATATTTCCCCTGTCATAGTGCTGATGGAATGCAACTCTGCGCTGCAGGCTACATGAGCTGTCACTGCTGAGTCCCGTGACCAGTGTGAAATGGCTCACTGCGTCCCCTGCCCTGAAGTATGGCCCTGCAGCAGATGAAGCAGCTGCTGCTGATGCATGGCAGCTTTTGGACAGCATTATTGCAGGTACTCTTTGCCGTTATCAAGGGGCAGTGGAGCAAAAGGCACGGTTGGGGGACGCAATTCGCAAAGCACGTGCAAAGCTGACTGCTGCATCTGAGGAGTCTGCGGCTGCTGCTGAGGCGCAGCAACGAGCAGAAGAGGAAGGCGGAGCTGATGCAGCAGGCGATGAGTACCAGGATGGTGGTGCTGATGGTGGTGGCCGGAAGAGGCAAGCAATCTCATGGCCTGGTTCTGGGTCTCGACAGGGAGCTGCACACAGGTGGGGGTGGGGGCGATGCAGCTAAATGCTGAGTGGGGGCATACCAGCTGAACGCTTTGATGTAGAGAGCAACAGATTTTGGGATGAGCCTGGTGCATGACACGGGCCTGAGCACTGATGAACAATGTCTGCTTGATGAAGGCAGCCATTTTGTGGTGTGCTTTATGTATCTTCTTGCATTCATTGACAGGTTGTATCTTGCCAGCACTGCCAGTCGGCAACACCACCCCCCGTTTTGTGACCACTGCTGGTGCTGTTGTTAGGGTTGAGGTAGCTGCACTACGCGAAGAGTTGATGGTGAAGAAGCTGGCTACTGCTGAGGAGCTGCACAGTCACCAGGACGAAGTGATTGCCAGTCTTGAGGCAGCGAGAGGAGACACACTGCTGGCGGTGAGTTGCGGACTACATTCTGCACTGGCAGCTGCATACATCTGCTTGGGTCATTGCAAAATCGCCACTTCGCGTGTATAATAAAAAGCCTTAGGAAGGCTGTCACAAAGGCCCTTTGAGCACCTGCTCATGGTCGCTGATGAAGATATCGCAACAACGGCAGCTTTCGGATTTGCAGTCTTCATCTGGCTCTGCCAACAAGTGAGCTTCTCATGGCTGCATGAACACACCATCTGCATCCCTTCAAAGGACGCATCTGCTGCGCTTCAGGCCTTCAAAGGGCTGATACCTCGCTTGGTGGATGAGCTGGTGTTGATAGCAGAACAGGCAGCACAAGCAGCAGCAGATGCTGGCAAGGACCACACAGATGCGGCAACAGCTGGTGATCATGAAGAGGAACATGTCACTGCTGAGGAGAGGCAGGAGCATCGCAGGGCAGAAGCCGCGGCAGCTGCGGAAAGTGCCAGGAGGCTGTGCTTGGCGCAGATGGAGGGTTTCTCAAGGTTGCACAGGTCTGAGGTGGTTCAGCTTAGCTTGACGGAGCAGCTGCTGAACCATGTGGACAACCTCCTGCTGGAGGATCAAACACGGGCGGCAATCTTAGGGCCTCTGCACCTGTTGTGAGCTGTTGAGATGGCAGCTGTTGTGTCTGCTTGGTACACTGTAACAGCGGGAACGTATGCAGCATCTGATATGCACATTCCAATCATCATGGTGGTGGATACATGGACCGCGCAGTGACCCGTGAGCTGCTGTAGGAATAATTGAGATGCCATACCCGGTGATATAACAGTATTGCATGAGGACATGCTGCGAGTGAGGCTTCCGTGAACGAGCGTCTTGTCAAGGCGACGCAACTGCCTTCTCCGTGACGGGCTTGAAAGCTTCAAGCCGGACTTAAGTAAGTACGGACTTATAAGCCGAAACATGGCCGCAGCCCGGCCGGGCAAAATCTCTTTTTGCCATCGGTTTGGTCGCGAGGCGTTGCCGGGGCTTGAGCACTGCGAACAGAGAAATGTCTGGGACAATTTTCCATTGAGTCATCATCCGCGCCAAAGTGACCAAAAACTCCCTACGCGGGAGCCTCTCGGGTACCAAAAGCTTAAGTACCTTGGCCATGCGATGGTACCATGCGATGACCTTCCTGTCTGCACGCACCAAACTGTGCAGGAACGCCTCGTGCTTTGGGTCAACCTCGGCGAGCAAGTTGTCTTCCATACAAATGCCCTCGGCAAGCACTAAGTTGTTGGGAAAAGCGCAGATTGTGACAGCTGCATACAATATTTGATATACTTCCGTCGGAACACAAACTGCACAGGATCTCAACAACAGCCTGTCTGCGGTTCGTACCTTTGTCTTGTGCTGCTTGGCGCAAAATGACTCGAGCAGCTACTGCTGTTGACAGCCGTTGGACGGCCGTTGTGTTGGTTCTCCTGTGGGCAGTTGCAGGAGCTCATGCAGGTAACTTGAACTTTGGCAGGCACGTTGTATGTGCTTTCACTTAGGGCTCACAGTAACCAGAGTGGTGACATTGATATTATATTGAAGTATATTGGTGAATGATGCAAGCACACATATACGTTGCATCACTAATAAGTTGCACCAGCTGTCATGGCCGTAATTCCTCCTCCGAGGAGTCTGCAGAGCTCTAGGATTCCTTATATATAACTGTGACAAGGAAACTTTCACAGTGCGTTGTTTGCAGCAGGCTTTGCGACATGTTTATATGATTGTAGGATTATGCTGTTACGGCGAAGCGAGCTTGCCACTTATTTGTTCTACTGCAGGCCCTCTGGAGCTGATAGTCCCAGGCCTAACAGCGTCAGGCCTTTGCTCCCTGGTCAAGACCAACCAACAAGCGGTCATCAATGCAGTGACTGATGGGGCAACAAAGGCGGTTGACCAAGCCACCAAGGACCAGTTTGCAGCAGCTCTAGGAGCAGCTGTGGTGGCTGCCAATGACAATGGATGCGTCGACGAGCTTTTTGAGGATGTAAATCAAGCCATCATCAAGGGCGGGTACAAGGTGGAAGCGGTGGCGGGCAAGGCACTGGCCATTGGTGTTGCCAGTGGGACGGCAGGCACTGGTGATGTGCTGGCTAAAGCCACTGCTGTGGTTATGTGTAAGGGTGGAGAGTCTGCCTCCGCATGTGCCAGGGCTTGGGCTCAAGCAATCCAAATCGACCCCACAAATGGCTGTGCTGTGTTGAGAACAGCATGGGTGTATGCTCAAGCGTTCTGCTCTCAAGGAACAGCCAAGACTCAGGTTCAAAGCACAACTTTTGTGCAGCCACTGGGGCAATGTGGGCAGGCAGCATTACTTTCAGACAATAGCAATAAGGATGATGATAGCTCTGCAGGTGGTGACAACAGCGATGATAGGCAGCACCAAAACAATCAGGGGTCGGAAGGGCAGACTGTCAATGTTGAATTTCCCCGTGGTTCAGTGACTCAAACAGCTAGTGGTGAAAGCATTGTGTTCCCGTATGGTTCTGTGAGAGTGGCCTCCGGTGGGGTCTCTTGGGGAGGCCGCAGAATGCTGGCAGTTGTATCGGTTGCTAATGCAGCAGCCACCAATGCAGGCACTGGCAATTATGGTGCAGTCACAGCCAATGCATTGTCTACTGCTCAGGGGCGTGGCAGCGGTGACGTGATGAGTCAGGCAAATGCAGCTGCAACCAACACTGGGGACATGAATAGAGGCAGCATCACCAGCAATGCAGCATCCAATGTTGTGGGTGGTATGCCCTCATGGATGCAGGGTGGCCGCAGATTGTGAAGATTGACGGCTCATCAGTGATGTGTGTGTAACTCTTAAGAGCCAGGGGTCAAGCTGGCCACCAGAGCAGACACTGTTATAAGCAGTGGTGCGACGATGTGTTGTCTTATCTTCCTTCTATTGCCTTACATGAATGCGCTGTCAAGATTGATGATGACACAGGTTTGGGGCAGCAAGAACATGTTCACCTTAGTGCGGAAGTCTCTCACAGTCAGGTACAGGCATCTGCTCCAGAAATTACTGTGTCGTACACTAGCAGCACCAGCACTCGGTCATTGGTAATACAGTTATTACACAGTTGGCAGCCTGTCTCAAACAACACGTTCCAATGCCGGTGTGGCAGATTGCCACAAGGATGTAATCTGAGAGCATGGTGCTCACTGGCCGGAAATATTTCAGCAACTCGCTGTTGTGGCAGGCCTGTGTCCGACCCACTGGCAGTGATGCTCGGCTGTCACTATCATGCTGACAAGAATAAGCATTGTGCTCGACTCAACTGGGTACCAACCAGGCTTGCAAGGTGGCCCCAGTTAATGATACTATACTAGCTGCTTCATTGCCTGCATATGACAGTCATATACATCAGCAGTGTATAACACATCATTGACACAGCTTCTCCAATCATAGAATTCATGCAGCTGCAACATGAGGCAGAAACCATAACTGCTCGACAAGCACAGTCGCTAGCAAGGACAGCTGCTTCAGGTGTGTATCTGGGCTGGCATTAACAGGCATCCCGCCTCAGCAGTTTCGCCGTTCGCGCCTATTTCCATGACGTCCTTGAATGCCGCGAGCTGTGACCATCATTGATAATGAGTATATAACTGTCACTTGCCACCTGGTTTGAAGAGGGCGCCTGTCTCCATGGAGCGGCGCCTAGGTTTTGGGGTCATCGCAGCCAACAGCTTCGCCTGCCTTCATGCTCAGTACTCCAGGCATGGCAATCACACATGAAGTGTTGATTGCCGTTTCCAGGCTTAGGCGTACTCCATCACGTCATGCGTGTCACGTACCAGACGGTCACCAGGTGAGGCTCGTTTCACACTACTACTAGCTAGTAGTAGTGCACCTATAGGTGCAGCAGTATTGCTACTAGTATATACTACGTAGTGTTCTGTGCACTGCTGCTGCTCAGCTGATTACAGGCCATGAAGGGCTGCATACTCAGTATCACTAGCTGTTAAGCTTTGTATTAATGCACAAGTGACCCGATATAGCTACCACACTTGCAGTTGGGCAATTGTACCTGATTCAGCAAAGTGTAGCAGTAACCAGTACTTCTGCACTGCAGGGTCCATTGAATTTCACATCATGACTCACTGATCCTATGATAGGCTACTAGTATGGCGCAGATGCATTGCGCATG